>SOPF01026725.1:1676-101499 GCA_012979155.1 Hypericum perforatum | reverse complement strand
TTTTTTTTTTATCCCTAGAAATGCTACCCTTGGCAAATGAATTCCAACCTTTAACTTTTCCCCTAACAATTTGATAACGAAATATGTACAGAGTAAAATATTGGTTGGACCTGACATTTGAACAAATTTGATTTTACATCGTGATTAAGAACCCAGATTGATGCCCTGTAGAGCCTAACATATTAAAATTAGTTGCTTGTTGTCGATGCAGATTCAGAGATTTTTTTTGGTAAATGGAGTATATTTATAAAAACCAATATGTATATTGCAGTAGAAAAGTTACTCTCATATACATAAAAATATTTTCTATCCTTAAAAGATTTTATATATAAAATTAATTTTAGTCGATACAAAATTTTCTAAATCGTCTTTCGATAAGCTATGCAATGATGTCATGTATTTCGTTGCAATTACAAAGTTATCAATATATTTTTTTATGTATAAACCAATACCACATAAAATACAAACTAATGTTATTCGCATCAGATCAATGTCACATATTATATAAATTAATGTCGCTTACAACCCAAATTAATGTCACACACAATCCAAATCATTATCACGTATAACACAAACCAATGTTACTTGCAATTCAAACAAGTGTCACGTACAATCTAAACTAATGTTATATACATTTCAAATTATTGTTACACACAATCTAAATTAGTGACATTTTTAATCGAAAGCAGTGTCATTTATAGCCCAAACTTGTGTCTTTTATGAATCAAATTTGTGCCATTAGCAACCATAACCAGTATCATGTACAACCAAATTAGTGTCAATTTCAAGCCGAACTACTGTCACTAAAACTTCTATCTCATACAACACAAAACAATGACTCTTAAAACTGAACTAGTGTCATGCTCAACCAAACCATTGTCACATAAAACCAAATCATTGTCACTTAAACATAAACAATTGCTACTTACAACCTAAAATAAGTACAGCTAATAACCCAATTGAGTATCAGTCACAACCCAAATTAGTGCTACTTACAATTCAAACTAGTGTCATATCAATTACAAACTCTTGTTACTTAAACATTAACCAGTATCACTAACTATACAAACCAAATCAATGACAACACAAACCAATATTATTAATAATACAAACCAATGTCACATACGACATAAAATATTACTCTATTCTATAGTAATTTCTGCCCCTTCTTCACAAAATCATTCCAAAATATAACAATCCACACACAAACTACAATGAAGGCGATAAAGTGAAATAGAAAGTCTAGCACTTCCGAAATCTGCAATCTTTAGATCATGAGCCTGACGAGTTAACCAACTACTCTACCCCGCTTCTTCCTCTTCTCTTTATTTTCTTTCACTATTCTCACCTAGGTCCCCGTCTTTGGTTGCTTGGCCAGGATAGAACCCATAACCCGTAACTTAGTAAGTAAGCGGCGGTCTAATGACCCCCTAACCTAGGTTGGAGCTATGAAGCTTATCTTTAGAATGTGGGCGGTTATGGTCTACACTTCTGTCGTCCTCCTCCCACCGTTCTCATCTGTTCTTGTCGGTCGTCAATTACGTTCTCTCTCTCTCTCTATTCCTCTGTATTTTTTCGAAACGATTCTCTATTCCTCTGTAACTGCGCTATTTGCCTTAATATTAGTTTTGGTCATAATGACCAAAATATCCCCAAACCTCCTAGTTGATCCGAGCCCTTAGATCCCTTATTAATTTTTCTCTTCCTGATCTAAGGGCCCGCCAATAGCCCAGCACAGTCCTCTAACCCAATAGGTGTATAGGACCAGATCAGGACCAATGCAACCATAAATTTTGTCAAAAACAAGAAAACGAGCGAAGGCAAAAAAATAGTACAGGAGGAAACCATCTGGATTCTTATCGTACAACATAATTTATGAAATGATATTAACTTCGAGAATATATGCGTAATTAATAATTGTATGTCAATAATTCGTCCCCACAGGAATTTGGATTCTATGGGGATTTTATATGGAGTGTCCTCATATGGGGACTCAAATCTAGACCATCTGATTAGCATCTTTTTAAAAATATTCTGATCTAATGGTGTAAATAACTCAATGGCATTTTTGACCTATTACCCAAACCTAAAAAGTCAAACAATTAATGACTTCCTCTTTTTTCTCTATTTATCAATATTAAAAAACTCAAACAATTAATGACTTCCTTATTTTTAGTCCCATTATCATAAATATCCCTATTTTTAAACAAATTTAAATTTAAACACTAACCTTTGATATTCTTTCCCGTAAAAACCGAGACATTTAATACCTCCTCTTTTTAAATAAATCCCGAGATATTTAATACCTCCCTTTTCACAATATCGACTTACCTTTTATTGGTTTATTAGTTTATTAGTTTATTGGTTTATTAGTTTATTGATTTATTAGTTTATTGATAATGGTTTATTAATTTATTAGTTTATTGATTTATTAGTTTGTTAGTTTATTAATTTATTGGTTTATTAGTTTATTGATACTGATTTATTGATTTATTAGTTTATTGATTTATTAGTTTATTGATTTATTGATTTATTGATACTCGTTTATTGATTTATTGGTTTATTGATTTACTGGTTTATTGATTTATTGGTTTGTTGATACTAGTTTATTGATTTATTAGTTTATTGATTTATTAGTTTGTTAGTTTATTGATTTATTGGTTTATTGGTTTATTAGTTTATTGATACTGGTTTATTGATTTTTTAGTTTATTGATTTATCAATTTATTAGTTTATTAATTTATTGATTTATTAATAATGATTTATTAATTTATTGGTTTATTGGTTTATTATTTTATTCATTTATTGGTTTATTGACTAATTAGGTAGGAGGTTAATTAATGGGTGAGAGAAATCAACCAATTCAAAAAAAGTAGTACTTATAGAGATTATGAAGAGAAAATTCATTAATAAAATTTTACCAAATTACCCTAGTCCCCATATGGGGACTTATAAAGAGTCCCCAACAAATCCACTCCCCATCGTCATGTACTTGTCCTATGGAGCGATTAATATTTTTTTGCTGAATAACTACAAAAACAACCAGTTGCAAATATGATCCTTGAATTAGGGAATTAATTCTCCTTTGAAAAGACATAAACTACATCTTATGTTAATTAATTGCCCATTTAAACATTTATCTCGTACAAGATTTATGTTGTCCCCGTATGAAGAAGTTTCCAATAATGTCTTAATTTACTTGGACGGATCCATCACATTAACTTCCGAAAATTATTTTCCTCTGTTTCTTTTCTTGGTCTTCAAAACAAGAATTTTTGTTGTGCACTTCACCAAAAAAGTCAACCCACTAAAACCAGACTCATCTCCCTCAACCCCAAATCATCTTCAAATTTCGTAATTAAAATGCGAGATTATCAAATAAATAAGAGTAGAGACCGATTAACATACATCTTAATCCCGAATTAATTTTAAACGCCAGCTAAACAGCCAAAAAAACAACCTAGCTTCTTTTTTCCACTAGAAGCCTCCTGTCCTGTCGGGAACAACAAGAAGCCAAAATGTCCGTGTCGTGTTGGATGGAGTGCGTGGTGGTGCTCGGCTGTCTCCGGTGGGCGTGGAAGCGGGGTTTTTTTTAATCTGGGGCTACTGTTCATGCATATTTAACAATATAGTGTAACTGTTTAAAAAAATTCGATTTTGGTGTCCAGCGTGGACCAACAGGGTCAAATCTCGTTTCGTGGACCAAAAAACGGAATTCAAACCCGTTTCAACCATAAAACGGGATACCATAACATTTCTAACAAACGGTTCAAAATACCGTTTTATGGTCAAACGGGCTGAAATATCATTTTTCGGACCAAGAAACGGGATTTCGGCCCGTTTTTTGGTTGACTCGGCTTTTAAATGGGAATTCACCCCGACCGTCCACCATTTCCATTCAAATCCAAAATCAGCCGACCCCGCCCCCCATCCACCCGAGCCGACCCGATCGACGACCACCGCGTGGAGCCATCCACTGCCCGTCCACGGAAGAGCCGTCCACTGCCCGTCCACGGAGGAGCCGTCCACCGCCTGTCCACGGAGCAAGTATGACCCAAAACCCTAAATTTTGAATTGAATTGATTGTTGGAATTGGTTGTTAGAATTGAAATTGGTTGTTGGAATTGGAATTGTTTGTTGAGTGTGGAATTGGAATTGAAATTTATGTTGAATGTGGAATTGGAATTGAAATTTATGTTGAATGTGGAATTAAATGTGGAATTGGAATTAAAATTTTTGTTTAATGTGAAATTGATTTTTTGAATTATTTTTTAATGTGGTTTTGAAATATTTTTTAATGTGATTTGGATTCGTGAACGTGAATTTAGTATTATGTTATCCATTTGTTTATTAATTTGCAATTTGAATGTAATTTAGTAATTTGCATTTTGAGTGTAATTCGGTGTTATTAGTTTAGTAATTTGATTTTTGAATGTAATTTAGTAATTTAAATTATAGTAAGTTTTGTTTAGGGTTGAAGTTATATGATATATTTAAGGGATAATTGCCCTCCCTCCTGGTGTCTGCGAAAATTAGTGATTCAGCCCCTCTATTTTTTTTATTATTGTTTATCCCCTCTAGTTTGTGAAAAGGGTATTATTTAGTCCCTGTCACCGGAATCCAACCATTTCTCCGGCGAAAATGGACCTAAGATTACGAAAATCCTCTTTTCTTTTAAAAAGTAAAAAATAAATTGAAACACAATCGTATTTTTTATTGAGATGAAATTTTTCATGAAGCATCCTAAAAATACATATGATTTACGTAAAATATTTCAGAAATTTTGGAGGCACAAAAGTATTTTTTTTATTTTTAACGTGCCAATATTTTGTAAAATCATATAAAATAGAAAAATTGTCTAATTAGGCTGAAACTTGTCTTATGTGTCTTTAAGTATCTTTAATGAATAAGATGGACTCGAACCACGGACTCCAGAAACAAACACTACTAAGGCACCTCGGAACCTGAGATAGATTAGTAAAGGGTAAGTGTCAGGAAATACTTTGTAAGGAGATAGAACATAACATATTAGTTATGTTTGAGATATACGTACTACAGAGCTTAACCATGTTCGACATAACTAAACTCAAAATGCATGATGACCATATGATGTACCAATTATCGAAAATACAAATATAATCACATAAATGCATAGAGCCATAAAATATAGAGCGATGAACAGGTTTTGAAAGGCACCTTCTTCTGACTGTCAGGGAATATCCAAATGGCCAAAACAGATCTCCGTCCACAAACAAATAGAAGTTAGCATATAAATGTAAGCTACTAATAGCAAACACATATAAACTAGTGATATCCCCCAAACTATGAGCTCATAGACTAACATCCCTGGTTAGTACGGGAAAGCATGTTCATTTCTCTCATAGAATATATAACAGATCAAACATATAACCAACAGTTCAGAATCCATCTTATATGGACAATCAAACATATAAAATCAGCCCTGAGCTAGTAATCTAGCCGGCTATTCACAAACCTCTCATTCATCACAAACTGATCACAATATACCAAACATATAACATATGCATGAGACGCACATAAATCAAGATCTGAAACATGCATATAACAAGCACAACCAACATATCATGGTCTATCCGCTTACACAATAATGAGGTTAACCTCCAATTTCTCAAACCAAGATTCTGTCAACACTTCAAAATAATGAATAACGGCAAAAGTACAACCCGCCGTCTAAAACCAATTAAGCAAGTCCAATAATCACAACTCCTTTCAATCCTTACTTTTACCAAGTATACAATATATATACAATCTGTCCAGAACTTATTCATGGTCAAAAAGGGTATCCAACAATCTGTTTTGACGATCGGAACATAAACCAAGAACAAGAGGTGTCCAACCACTTCATCTTCGACAACCAACATATATAACTCAATATCAGATCATAACCACTTCAAACAAAATGTTATATGACTTCCCTTGTATGTCCTTAATACCTTAGAGTCTCGCCATAAACAACAAATTACCAAGATTCAACTTATCAAGCTTCAGCCTTTCAACTCGCAACCCACAACTCAGCCAGCAAGTCCAACTTACAAATTGTGTACAGAACATTTCCCTCAACCAAATCAAGCAGGGGATACGTTTTTGGAAAGATTAAGAAGTCTATTTTAAGCTTTCAAAATTTCCGAATCTAGTTCGAAGTCTAAGTCCACTTACCAAGTCGTTCTTCCTCCTCTCACTCAACTGGCCCCTCAGTAAACGTCCTGCTGTTTAAAAATGGTTTTCCGATGATTGCTTCATCCATATCACATGTGGTCAAGACCATTAGAAAGCTGATAGATCTATGTACAAGCATTAAAAATTTCATGACCAAATTCCCAATTTAAATATCCTTACCGTTCACTTTAGTCTCGAAACCCTCAGTTGTGTGGTTGTTCAATGGTGGTCAGATTCAAATCGCATTTTCCATTGTTTCCCTGATCCAATTCATACTTGTAATATACCAAAAGAAAGTTAGTGAAGTCATCTACAACCTGCTTCATGAGCGTTTAGTCCAAATCCGATCAGAAGTAGCCTTACCGATTGCTTCTTTGCAGAGCGACGTCTTCCTCCCGATCTTCAACTTTCCTAATTTTTCTTTTGAAATTTTGTCTTATGACTAAGGGGTCAAATGCTCTGCCTCGTGAAGATAATCCCAGAGATATGTGATAAGGTAGGTATGGTCAAATTGCAATCAAGCTACTTCTTTGACAAATATCTAAGAAAAAGACAAAAGTTTAAGGACCAATCAGATCATACCACCGGAAAGATGCTACAGTATGGCGGTCTTCCTCCCATTTTTGTCAAACTGTTAGGTCACATATTTTGTGCCTTAACGTCTCTAGTTTCTGGGGCCATTGAAATTTCTCACTTTGAAGCCATATTGAAGGAGTTATGATTTTAGTACCCTTCAAAGGTCAAACTGTCCAAAATTGATCAACTAGTTTTACGATACTTGAAAATTCTTCGAGTGAACTTCGTCAACCTTGAACCCACTTGTTAAGGAGACTAAAGAACATATTTATCCTAAAACTCAACTCTCATATAGATATTATGTGGCAATAATGACTGATCACATTTGGAGGTTTCACAATTCTCCCCCTTATGAAAATTCGTCCCCGAATTTACCGAAGATATAAATTACGTACCATGTTACTCGAACAGATATGGATACTTCTCTTGCATGTCTTTCTCTAGTTCCCATGTAGCTTCTTCAGGAGAATGATGTTGCCATTCCACTTTCACAAACAGAAGGTCTCTAGTCCAGAGACTTTTCATTTATCAATCTACAATCTGTAAAGGTCGCTCCTCATAGGTAAGATCATCTCGGAAGTCTTCATTTGGTTGATCTAGCACATGTGAGAGATCGTGCAGATACTTCCGAAGCAATAAGATATGAAATACTGGATGTATATTTGAGAGTATAGGTGGTAGTGCTAACTGATAAGCTACTCGACCAACTCACTCCAAAATCTCAAATGGTCCTACGTATCTTGGACTCAATTTACCTTTCTTGCCAAATCTCATGATCCCTTTCATTGGTGATACCGTGAGAAATACCTTAGAACCCACTTCAAACTCAATATCTTTTCTTCTCTTATCTGCATATGACTTTTGCCTGCTTTGAGCTACCCGTAGGTATTCTCGAATCACCTTAACCTTATCAATTGTCTCCTGGATGAATTCAAGATCCAAACGTTGCTTCTCACCAACGTCATCCCAACATATCGGAGATCTGCATTTCCTACCATAAAAGGCTTCATACGGTGCCATCTGAATGCTGGACTGATAACTGTTGTTGTAAGCAAACTCCATCAAAGGTAAATACTGTTCCCAACTTCCACCAAAATCTATCACACATGCTCGCATCATATCTTCTAATATCTGAATTGTCTGTTCTGACTGTCCATTTGTCTAAGGATGGAAAGCTGTGCTCAAATCTAAGCGAGTACCCATGGCATCCTAAAATTTCTTCCAAAAACGGGATGCAAAATGCGTACCTCGATCAGAAACTATTGAGATAAGAACTCTTTGTAATCGAATAATCTGATCAATAAATAGTTGGGCAAACTTCGATGCATTATATGTATTCTTTATAGGCAAAAAGTGTGCAGACTTTGTCAACCTATCCACAATCACCCAAATAGAATCGAACTCTCATGGTGAAGTTGGGAGGCCTACTACTAAATCCATGGTAATCTGCTCCCACTTCCATTCTGGAATGCTCAATGGTTGTAATAACCTCGAAGGTCTTTGGTGTTCTGCCTTCACTTGCTGACAAGTTAAACACTTAGCAACAAATTCACCAATATCATTTTTCATGCCATTCCACCAGTATTGATTCTTCATATCATTGTACATCTTGGTCGAACCTAGATGCATACTATATACTGCCTTGTGTGCTTGGCTCATAATATCTTTCCTTACATCTTCCACCTTAGGAACAACCAATCGAGTACCATACTGTAAGACGCCATTAACACTAAGGGAGAACTTTGGCAATTCACCATTCTCAACCTTTTTAATCATCTCCACAATCTCAGGATCCTATCTTTGTAAATCCACAATTTGACCCCGTATTGTTGGTTGTAAATGCAGCTCAGCCAATATCACTTGTTTCTTTCCATCTAAAACTGTACTCAGCTCTAACCCTTGGTCAATTAACTCATGTAGGCTTGAAATCAAAGGTCTTTGTATCATTGACAAATGTGCCAAGCTACCCGCTGACTTCCGACTCAAAGTATATGCAACCACATTAGCTTTTCCAGGATGATAATTAATTGTACAATCATAGTCCTTCAGAAATTCCATTCATCTCCTTTGCCTCATAATTAAATCCCTCTGCTCGAAAATGTACTTTAAGCTCTTATGATCAGTAAACACTTCAAATTTCTCACCATAAAGATAATGCCTCCATATTTTGAGTGCAAACACAACTGCTGCCATTTCTAAATCATGCACTGGGTAGTTTTTCTCATGTTTCTTCAACTGTCGAGATGCATACGCTATCACATTCTTACCTTGCATCAAAACACATCCCAACCCAACTCTGGAAGCATCACAGTATACAGAATAGCTGCCAGATGCTGATGGTAATGCCAAAACTGGAGCATTGGTCAATAAATATTTCAGCTCTTGGAAACTCTTCTCACAGTCTTCTCTCCATATATATCTAGCATTTTTCTGTGTTAATCGTGTAAGTGGAGCAGCCAAAGTAGAAAACCCTTTCACAAATCTTCTGTAATATCCAGCTAACCTAAGAAAGCTACGTACCTCTATAACATTTGTAGGAGTCGGCCAATTTACCACTGCTTCTATTTTTGCTGGATCAACAGACAGTCCATCCTTGGACACAACATGTCCTAGTAATGCCACATTGTGTAACCAAAACTCACATTTTGACAACTTCGCATATAATTTAGGGATAATTGCCCTTGCCCCCCTGGGGTTTGCGAAAATTAGTGATTCAGCCCCTCTATTTTTTTATTATTATTTAGCCCCTTTAGTTTGTGAAAAGGATATTATTTAACCCCTGTTGCCGAAATCATCTCCTTTCTCCGGCGAAAATGGACCTAAGATTACTAAAATACCCTTTTCCTTTAAAAAGTAAAAAAATAAATTGAAACACAATCATATTTTGTATTGAGCTAAAAATTTTCATGAAGCATCCTCAAAATATACATGATTTATGTAAAATATTTTAGAAATTTTGGAGGCACGTAAGTATTTTTTTATTTTCCAATGTGCCAAAATGTTATAAAATTATATAAAATAGAAAATTTGTCTAGTTGGGCTGAAACTTGTCCCATGTGTTCTTAAGCATATTTAATGAATTTAGGACCTAAAACTTGTTCTATATGTCCTTAAGCATCTTTAATAAAGACTCCATCTTTAGTAAAAAAATAAATTAAAACTCTATATTTTTGTTATCCCCAGACTTTTTTAAAATTGGCTCGTGAGAATCCAGACTTTTTGATTCCTAAATTCATTAAAGATTCTTAAAGACATATGGGACAAGTTTCAGCCCAATTAGACAAATTTTCTATTTTATATGATTTTACAAAATTTTGGCACGTTAGAAAATAAAAAAAATACTTATGTGCCTCCAAAATTTCTGAAATATTTTATGTAAGTCATGTATATTTTTAGGATGCTTCAAGAAATATTTCAGCTCAATACGAATTACTATTGTATTTCAATTTATTTTTTTACTTTTTAAAGGAAAAGGGTATTTTCATCATCTCAAGTTCATTTTCGCCGGAGAAATCGCCGAATTCCGGTGATAGGGGCCAAATAATACCTTTTTCATAAACTAGAGGGGCTAAATAATAATAAAAAAATAGAGGAGCTAAATCACTAATTTTCGCAAACCCCAGGGGGACGAGGGCAATTATCCCTATAATTTATTATCAAGCAAAGTCTATAAAGCCAACCATAGATGTTTTTCATGCTCCTCCTTGGTCTTCGAGTAGATCAATATGTCATCAATAAACACAACTACAAACTGATCCAAGAATGGCTTAAACACTCGATTCATCAGACCCATAAAGTAAGCTGGTGTATTAGTAAGACCAAATGGCATGACTAAAAACTCATAATGTCCGTATCTAGTTTTGAAAGCTGTCTTGGACACATCTTCCTTTCAGATTCGCAATTGATGATATCCCGATCACAAATCAATCTTAGAAAACCACTTGTCATCCCTTAGTTGATCAAATAGATCATCAATGCGTGGAAGAGGATACTGATTATGAATTGTCACCTTATTAAGCTTGCAATAATCAATACATAACCTCAGACTACTATCCTTTTTCCGAACAAATAATACTGGAGCACCCCACGGGGAAACACTAGGTCGTATAAATCCTTTATCCAGTAATTCCTGTAATTGTACCTTTAACTCCTTTAATTCAGCAGGCGCCATTTGATATGGTGGTATCGAGATTGGTTCTATCCCTGGCAATAACTCGATACAAAACTCAATCTCTCTCTCAGGTGGTATACCTGGCAACTCATCTGGGAATACATCTGGAAAATCTTTCACAATAGGAATGTCATCAATTTTTATCTGACGTGCATCTGAATCCACTTCTTTAACAACAGCCAAATAACTTTCGCAGCCCCTTTCTAACAATTGGGAAGCCTTCAAACATGAAATAATCTTTGGTATAACCATCCCATCACCCTGAAACATAAACTCTGGTTCACCTTCTGGCCTGAACCTCACAATCTTCTTAAAATAATCAACTGTAGCATGGTATGATGATAACCAGTCCATCCCCAAATTTACATCAAAATCATCCATATCTAATATGTACAAATCAGCCAACATCTCATGATCATCTATGATAATCACACATGACTTATGAACTAAATGCACGTGAATAATATGACCTGAAGGAGTATAAACACCTAATGGCTCTCCCAATAACGAAGGTGGACTATCAAAGAACTTGACAAATTAGGGTGACACGAATGAGTGTGTTGACCCTAAATCAAATAAGACTCGAGCACATGACAAGCCTATAGGAATTATACCTGAGATCACTGTATTAGAAGCATTAACATCTTTCTTTGTCAAAGCATATACTCGAGCTGGACCACCACTAATCTGCTCCACTGGCTCCTTTCCTCTCGAACCTGAATTCTCACCCTGATAGCCCTGGCTAGCTAAACTTTGATCTCGCTCCTGAGATTGACCAGATAAACTTGTAAGTTGTGCTTGTTGTCTAGCCTTAGCTACACGACAATCTTTAATATGGTGTCTAAACTTGCCACATTTAAAATAAGCTCCTATCTGTTTGTAGCATGCTCTCCCAGGGTGTTGCTTTCCACAGCTAGCACAATTCATCAAACCACTAAATTGCCATTGACCACCTGATTGACCTTGATTGCCACTTCTTTGTTCACGGGGACCACTACCTCTCCAGAATCCTCCATATGATCCTCCACCTCTTAGAAAATTAGACTGAAAGTTCTGCCTTTGTTGTTGCGGTTGTCCTAAACTCTGGTTTGAACTGTACTGTAGTGGCCGATCAAACCTCTGGACTTTGGCTTGTTTATGCCTTGCAATTCGTTCATTATCTCATATTTCTAAGGTCCTTGCACAATCCACGGCTGCTGCATAAGTCTGAAATCCTCGTGGGTACATAACCTTGAACATTACATCATCCAGTCTTCGAATAAATCTCTTCACTTTCTTTTCCTCATCTGGAACTAGATGCTTAGCATAATGGGATAGCTGACAAAACTTCTGATCATATTCCATCACAGTCATTTCTGATGTCTTGACCAACCTCTCAAACTCGACTGCACGAGCATCTTTCAAACTTTCAGGCAAGAAGTGATCCTTCAAAGAACTGCTAAACTTCTCCTATGTCCATCCAATTGAGTCCACAGATTGAAACCATACTCCTGCCTCATCTATCAACTTAAATGCAACAAGTTCTACCATCCTCTTACTGCTACAATTAAGAATTTTCCACCTCTTCTCCATCTCATCTAAGAACATCTGAGGATCATCACGTATCCCAAAAAATATGGGTGGATCCAACTTCAAAAACTCTGCCAAAGAATCATCTCGAGGCACCTTCTCAATTTGACTTTGTTGAGCAGTAATGAACTTCTCCATCGCCATCATCACTCTGTCCACTACATCAATATTATGCTAAGAAATGCCACCAACTGTTTGACCTATCTTAGTTGGTATAGCCATAGTAGTAGAAGTATGGTTATCTCCAAGTGTAGCCTCATCTCGAGGTCCATTAGAGCTTTCACCTGGCTCCCTCATCGTAGTCTCAGTATCCTTTTGTGGTACAAGCATATCTTCCCTATTAGAACAAGTCACCATTTAAGAGGCCAAAAACAAAGGTTATCCAATAGAGGACAAAGACATAACAGATCCTATGCTCCGTAGGGTATGACAAAACACATTCACGATAAACTAGACAAACAAAATCAAGCTTATGCTCTGATACCAACTTTTTCATGACCCAACTCAGGTCGGTGACTAACGCTAGACCACATAATAAAATATCTACAAATATGCAATCTAGCAAGCCTCAAACATTACATACACAATCTTATCACATCTCATATTATACAAACATGCAAAAGGTACAGTATATGCAATATGGTATACGACCATCAACATAATCCAAACAAATCTATCATACAGTACGATGGACTATACACAACAAGATCCAACATCAGAAACCACTACAGGGTGTCTATGGATATACAAGGATGGCACAAGTCTGGAGACCTTAAAGAGTGGCCCTTGAACGAATAAGATGGACTCAAACCACGGACTCCAGAAACAAACACTACTAAGGCACCTTGGAACCTGAGATAGATTAGTAAGGGGTAAGTGTCGGGAAACACTTAGTAAGGAGATGGAACATAACATATTAGTTATGTTTGAGATATACGTGCTATAGAGCTTAACCATGTTCGACATAACTAAACTCAAAATGCATGATGACTATATGATGTACCAATTATCGAAAATACAAATATAACCACATAAATGCATAGAGCCATAAAATATAGAGCGATGAACAGGTTTTGAAAGGCCCCTTCCTCTGACTGCCAGGGAATATCCAAATGGCCAAAACAGATCTCCGTCCACAAACAAACAGAAGTTAGCATACAAATGTAAGCTACTGATAGCAAACACATGTAAACTAGTGATATCCCCAAACTATGAGCTCATAGACTAATATCCCCGGTTAGTACGGGAAAGCCTATTCATTTTTCTCACAGAATATATAACAGATCAAACATATAACCAACAATTCAGAATCTATCTCATATAGACAATCAAACATATAAAATCAGCCATGAGCTAGTAATCTAGCCGGCTATTCACAAACCTCTCATTCGTCACAAACTGATCACAATATACCAAACATATAACATATGCATGAGACGCACATAAATCAAGATCTTAAACATGCATATAACAAGCACAACCAACATATCATGGTCTATCCACTTACACAATGATAATTCACTTATCACACTGATTTTTGAATCCAATGCCCTTCAGTCATTGTCTTCAAAATGATTCTCCTTTATCCACACACCTTGAGGAACCTCTGTATATAATCCCAAATCACAATAATGAGGTTAACCTCCAATTTCTCAAACCAAGATTCTGCCAACACTTCAAAATAATGAATAACGGCAAAAGTACAACCCGCCGTCTAAAACCAATTAAACAAGTCCAATCATCACAAATCCTTTCAATCCTTACTTTTACCAAGTATATAATATATATATATACAATCTGTCCAGAACTTATTCATGGTCAAAAAGGGTATCCAACAATCTGTTTTGATGATCAGAACATAAACCAAGAACAAGAGGTGTCCAACCACTTCATCTTTGACAACCAACACATAGAACTCAATATTAGATCATAACCACTTCAAACAAAATGTTATATGAATTCCCCTGTATATCCTTAATACCTCAGAGTCTCACCATAAACAACAAATTACCAAGATTCAACTTATCAAGCTTCACCCTTTCAACTTGCAACCCAGAACTCAGCCAGCAAGTCCAACTTACAAATTGTGTACAGAACGTTTGGAAAGATTAAGAAGTCTATTATAAGCTGTCAAAATTTCAGAATCCAGTTCGAAGTCTAAGTCTACTTACCAAGTCATTCTTCCTCCTCTCGCTCAACTGGCCCCTCAGTAAACGTCCTGCTGTTTAAAAATGATTTCCCGACGATTGCTTCATCCAAATCATATGTGGTCAAGACCATTAGAAAGTTGTAGATCTATGTACAAGCTGTCAATATTTCATGTCCAAATTCTTAATCTAAATATCCTTACCGTTCACTTTAGTATCGAAACCCTCAGCTGTGTGGTTGTTCAATGGTGGTCAGATTCAAATCGCATTTCCCGTTGATTCCCTGATCCAATTCATACTTGTAATATACCAAACGAAAGGTAGTGAAGTCATCTACAACCAACTTTAGGAGATTTTAGACCAAATCGGATCAGAAGTAGCCTTACCGATTGCTTCTTTGCCGAGCAACGTCTTCCTCCCTATCTTCAACTTTCCTAATTTTTCTCTTGAAATTTTGTCTTATGACCAAGGGGTCAAATGCTCTGCTTCGTGAAGATAATCCCAGAGATATGTGATAAGGTAGGTATGGTCAAATAGCAATCAAGCCACTTCTTTGACAAATATCTAAGAAAAAGACAAAAGTTTAAGGACCAATCAGATCATACCACCGGAAAGATGCTACAGTATGGCGGTCTTCCTCCCATTTTTGTCAAACTGTTAAATCACATATTTTGTGCCTTAACGTCTCTAGTTTCTGGAGCCATTGGAATTTCTCACTTTGAAGCCATATTGTAGGAGTTATGATTTTGGTACCCTTCAAAGGTCAAACTGTCTGAAATTGATCAACTAGTTTTACGATACTTGAAAATTCTTCGAGTGAACTTCGTCAACCTTGAACCCACTTGTTATGGAGACTAAAGAACATATAAATAACTCCTAAAACTCAACTCTCATATAGATATTATATGGCAATAGTGACCGATCACATTTGGAGATTTCACAGTTGTCACTTTTTATCTCAAAATTATTTGCTTCCACGGCCTGATAAGATATGCTTGATTGGAGATCAACAAGCCTCGGATGTGATTTGTTCCTCATGGCCGCAAGTGTATTGACTACCAGTCGATCAGCCATCTCTCTCCTAAGCTGGTTCCTCCTTTGATGAAAAGTGTGTTCGATCTCGGGATCGTACTCTTGGAGAGGTTGGTTGTCTCAACGGGTATATGGCATACACCAACAGTACTTTTGCTGTGCTCAACACTTAACAAACAAGATCAAGTGCATAGATAATCCAGAAAGTGAAACAAAGCTTAATCTCAAAATCAAGAACACTTTTTCTAATATTAACGATAACAAATTCAAACTTTCCCTAGCAATGGCACCAAAAACTTGATGCGTCCAAACTTGGATCTAAATACGTGCAAGAGTACACGATCGCAACAAGTAGTAAAGTGATAAGAAAAATCATCTCCACAGGGAAAAGTAGAATTTGTCATTAAGTAACAGATTATGTATTCTCAGATTTTAAGCTAAGAAGAATGATTCACGTGATTGGGTTGGTAATCTAATACTACAAATCTTGATATCATTATATTTTTAGATTCAATCAACTGGCTTAAACGAATCTCAGATAAACAAAGAACAATTATGATCTAGACCAAGCTGTCACTTTTGATCCGTGAACATATCAATTCATTAAACACAATATGAGCGATGGAAGTCTATGTCCTTGATCAAGTTTATCACTCTTAAATCAATAACACACACAACCAAACAATATTCAAAGGGATTAAATGAAAGAACAAACTCTTTAGTAAGATAAAATAGAGTACCTTAATGATAATGATCCAAAATATTGTTTACACCCTTTTTGATAAAGCACTAACAACTTGAGGCTAGAAGTTTACAAATTGAAGTTTGCTAGCCTAAGTTGTCTTCTAATGATGGATGCCCCCTCTCTTCTCCTTCTCCCTCCTCTTTATAGCCCTTTATCATGCTTGCCAGAGGGGATTTGGTTGCTCAAAATCCACAAAAACGGCTGCAAGTTGGCTGAATTTTAGGCTACAAGTTGGCTGAATTCGGTGCTACAATTTCTAACTTTCTACTGCAGGCACCCAGCGTACGCTGGTTCACCAGCGGCCGCTGGCCTCTCTATCTGAAAACATTCTGCTTCTCCTGCCCAGCGTACGCTAGTTCGCCAGCAGCTGCTGGGCCATTTTCACATGGACATTTTGCCTCTTGTGCCCAGCGTACATTGGTTCGCCAGGGGTTGCTGGGCCTCAACAACTCCTCTTGAACTTATAGTTTTTTTACCTTGCGCTCTTCCCATTCTGTGCCTTCCTTATTGCTTGCATCAATCACCTATAAAACACCATAAATTGGTAATCATCTTGCTTCTTGATACTCAAGACAAAAAATGATAAAAGATATACAAAATATGACTCGAAGACTCTTAAAACATGATTAAACTTGCACCTAAATGGAACCAAATGGATGTGTGTTCTTACACTCATCAATGACCTATGATAAGCTTTCTTCTCTTCATTTTGTTCATTCATGCTTAAGTATATTAATGTTTATATTGTAATTTTATATAAGCATGTGTGAGTAGTATATTAAGTGGGTTTGGGGCCTAGAAACTAACATGTAATCATCTAATTCGAGGTGTTAAAACTAATAGATTTATGTTCTAGTTAATAAACCTTAAGCTTAATTATGGTCTTACCTAGATTATGATCATTATCAGTTCTTGCCTTTGATAATGGTTTAGACTAGTTGGCTGTGATAAAATTTTTGTGAAAAACCATGATTATGAACTTAGTTAAAACTTAAGACCAAAAGGAGATAGAATTAATGTAAAGATTAACTAGATGACTAATTGCTTAATTAATGAAAAATCTACTTAAGTAATTTGTTGTCCACTGAGTGATACTTATAGTTTGTTCTTAGCTTGGTTTGAATCAATTAGTGGGGTCGAAAGAACATCTAGTTGGTTTAAGTTTTGCTAAAGTTCAATTTAGACAAATCTAGTGCAAAAGTGTAGATTTGTTGCTCATGAAATACTCGGATCATAATACGAACAAAATAAACCCCCAAGTTATTTGATTACATAAGTTTTATTGATACTAAACTCACTCTTAGTTAAATTTACTAAATCAGATTGTTAGTTTTGTGTTTCAAGTTTATAGACTTTTAACTTGCTAAAATCTTTAGATCATTAATTTAGAGGTTTGTTCGAGTTATCAATCAACCAATCTTTATAATATACTCCTAAACAAGTTTGGAAGCTAAGTACGAAGCCTTAAAACTAAATTCCTTGAGGATCGACATAACTGAACTTGCTCTGTGCTATTGCTGTTGATAGTTGGCACACGCCATAGGGCATTGGCGCGCACCATTATTCTTTTGCGAAGAACATTGACATGCATAATAGGTAGTGGCGCGCACTATAGGTGACCAGAATTTGGCCCGCACCAACTGCTCGTATGGCAAGCCTAGTTGGGCACCATTGGCTTACGCCAAAGGCACTAGTGGCACGCGCCATAGGGTGGCAGGAGGCCAAAAATAACATGCAAATCATCAGATGCCTTGGATCAAGCACAAGGACATCTGAAAGGTTTCGAACACCTAACACCTCCCAAGCCAAAAAAACAATTATCGGCTCTGACGCCACCATCTCTTTGTTGCTACTCTCCCACTTTGCCTCATCATCCTTGTACATCACCAACCCTACCCTAACAAGGACAAAAGGTAGGGCCTTTATCCGTGGGTTGGGTGGGTACACAAATCGGTCATTGATAAAGTGGGAGGACGGTTGGCCTCTAAGGAAGAGCAAGAAAAATTATGTCGGGAAGAGGAAAGGTTGTGTGGCATTGGAGGTCGTAGCTAGCGAAGAAGGGCCAGCAACCAAGAATTACGTAGTAGCCCAGGATATATAGTATGGGCCCAGTATCAGGCTATCGATGGCAGGCATGATGGTCGGGCTAGTGAAGAGAGATTATGTTGTTCCTCGAAGGATTATGAGAGGGAAGATTGATAGTGAGAGGTTGAATCTTAGGGAGAGAGAGTAGGAGAAGGAGAGGGACAGAGATCGAGATCGATATAAAAAGATATCGTTTGAGTTTCAAAAAATGGGAGAGCTGACTGTGAAATCTTTTTTAATCATAATTCTTTTTGATAATTTTGGAATTACTGGGTGGTAAATGTCAAACCTTAAAATTATGGGGTACTAAAACAAAATTTTCCCACATTTTAATGTCCAATTATTATAGCAACTCCAAACAATGATGGTGGGCCCGCGTAAATTATGGTTATGGTTCGTATAATTTGTCCATAACTTAATTTTAAATGTTGGGCTAATACCTCATATCTTAACTTTACAGGAGCAATGCAAGTGCTTGTTCGTGCCATACGTCTTGATTGTTCCGCAATGTGTAATCCAGTTGAAGTGGTTATTCTAATTTGATAAAAAGAACTCGAATCACCAATGTTTACTTAATCCAGCGATATAATACAAGAGCAATAATTTGGTTTGTCGTAAGCAAGGTTAAAATCCTGACTGTGACAAGTTACCCATCAAAACAGGAGCGTCAAAGTTCTATCAGCAATTTATCCCATCATTTAACTATTGGGCCTGTTTGGCAGCTGAGGCCCAAGTTCATAGAAATCGGATAGGTGTAATTTTTTGGAGTGAGTGAAAGGCAATCCAAGCTCCCGCAACTTGCATCAAAAGCAACTTCTTTTCTCCGCAACCATTATGAAGTCTGATGGCCAAATTGCTGTTAGCTACATCAACTCTATACATCCAAAGATATAGATTAGATGCATGAACTTTGACGATGTATCTTTTTTTAGTGATGTTAACAATTGCTTCTCAAACTCTTTTGGTAGTTAGATAAATAAATATCTTCAATGTATTCGGTTTTGAAGTTCTGAAGGGTATTCCTAGGGTAAATGTAAGTCATACAAACTTGAGGAGAAAAGGAAAAAATAGTGGAAAACAAATATATCCATCCACTAATTAATTAGTCGAAGGGACCAAAAACAAATATATCCGTGGAATAATCAACAAATTGATAACTTTAAAACAGAAAAATTATCGTCAAGTGGGGAGAGAGTAAAAACGAGGTGACCTTCCTCTCTTTTTTCTGGTGAAGTAAATTCTCCAACTTTGCCCTCAGTTTACTTGGTTAAGGAGGAAGAAGGATAAAAGGGAGGGGGAGCGAGGGAGAGGGAAATGGAATTGTGCCCGAAGAACAATTCAAGTGAAAGAGAGATTCATATTTCATATTTGATTAATCGTTTAGTAATCAAATTTAAAAAAACTGGTGGCCCTGCTTGGGAGTTGGAAAATCGGTGCGAAAATTATCATCACGTTTCAGTGAAAATCCGTGTGTCGTCAATTCATTTAAGACTGTGTGCCTAGCTCGAGTCCTATTAATTTCACTTTAGGTTATTCACCAAAAAAATAAAAATTCAATTTTGTTTTGTTTTGTTTTTTAATACAATTAATTATATTAAATACAAGGGTAAATTACATCTGGCTCCCTCAGGTTTGGGGTATTTAACGCTCGCCCCCCTGCTATTCTAAAATTGATTAAAAAATCCTTCCTGTATAGCGAAATTGTACGAATCAGCCCCTCATGCCAGAATCGGAAATTTTCTCCGACGAGAATGCACGAGAAATGACTATTGTACCCTTCTATTAAAAAACTTCAAAAAAAACTTCAAAATCTCTCTCCTCCTTTTTTCTTCCTCCCTCCTCCTCCTCCTTCCTAGCACGCCACTGTGATCCGTTAGAGCTCATACATTTTAGTCATCGATTATCACCAAAGAAGAGAAGAGCATTACTACTTCGAGGGACGCTTTTACAAGAACTTGCACAAGCTCATTCCAGAAAGAAATAATTCTTCAAAAATCAAAAAATTGAGGACAACAAGTCAAAACCCTTGTTAAAATTCCTGCCACCAGCAATGTTAAACCCAAAAACCCCAAAAACCCAATCCACAGAAACAAAATCCCAAATTAATAAGCCAAATAAAAAGGCAATTCAACTTGACACAAGATAGCCAATAGGAAATTAGTTACAGCTAATTATCAATGGATTATAACCCGAAGAAGAAAAGAAGATTAGCAATTCACGGGGACCAATCTACAAGAACGTACACAAGCTCCTTCCAGAAGTAAATACTTCTTCTAAATCAAAAATTTTGGAACGAAACCCTTGTCCAAATTCCTCTCACCCGCAATGTTAAACTAGGTTGCAGTCATAACTATTTCTTTTTTCGTAGGACACAGTAAATTGCTTGGGAACCTAATTTTCCTCTCTCGATTTCCACCGCCTTCTTCACTTCTCTAGTTTGTTCCCATTTTTAATAGGTAAGTGGAGAGGGCGAATCGGGATCCTGTTTATCCTCTACCGCCAAGCCCGCCGGAGAAGGACCCAATGCCGGAAACCAATCCATCCGGTCTGGGAGATGACCCGCCTCCTTAAACCTCGCATTTTACTCCAAATCCCTTCTCTTTCTCTCTCTCCCCGCCTCGGCTTTCTCTCCTCCTACTCCAAACGACGGCTTCGGGGACGAGACAAAGAGGTTCTTCAACGTGTCTCACTTTCTCAACGGCGGGAGTGGCGGAGGAAGGGGATCCCAGCGGATCCGGGGCACGGATTGACGGCCAGACAGAAGCATCGTTGGAAAACCGGGGTTTCCTTGCTGTCATCGTTGGAGAACCTCAGTGGAGAAAACGAAGTTGCTCGGTGAACTCGAGTTCATTGGAACTTGACAATTAATTGGAATTGGAAGGTTGATGAATTTGGAGAGGGGAAAGCACTTTAGTTTTTTGTGTTTTCATAGAAGGGTATTTTTGTCATTTCTCGTGACTTCTCGCCGGAGAAAATCTCCGATTCTGGCATGAGGGGCTGATTCGTACAATTTCGCTATACAGGAAGGATTTTTCAATCGATTTTAGAATAGCAAGGGGGCGAGCGTTAAATACCCCAAACCCGAGGGGCCAGATGTAATTTACCCTAAATACAAATATAATTTGACTAAATATAAATTAATAGACGTTAACAAAAATAATAATTTTTCAAAATAAAAATATTTCAAATAATTTGAATTACAAAATATATAAAATTATGTAATTAACTATGAATTTGAAATAAAAATAAATAATTCAAATTACAAAATATATAGAGTTTAGAATTTAGGACTTGTAGCTTTTGGAAAAATATAAAAAGTGTTCAATTAATTTTAAAATAACAAAAATATGTTCAATATATAAACAATACATATGTTATGTTTTATCAAATAACATTAAGTTACATTTTTTTGTCCAATTATATAATCATATTAATACATATATACATAATTTTAGACAATTACATAATTTTCTTAAATTATATAATTTAAATAATATTATAAAATTATTAACAACATAAAAAATTTTGAACAAAATAGTGCAAAATTGCACACAAAAATTAATCAAAAACATGCGGAAAATTTTGCAACATGGACCAATCAAACTGCGTTATGGAAGCAAAATACTACGGGAAAATTAGGCTAAAGTCCCTCTACTTTTGTCATTCAAACTTTTTAACCCGTGTTGTTTCAAAACTACCCTTTTAGTCCCTACTGTACTAAATAACATAGACGTTTAGTCCCTAAAAATCAATACAAATTTTTTCTATGACCATTATACCCTTTTTGAAAAATACCCAGATCGAACCAAACCTAATACAACCAGTATTTAACCGCCATGACCCTTTTCTCCTTCCCTACCGCCGGACCAAAAAGCAACTTCTCGAGGCCAAAGCTAGAGACGGAGTTGGCCGACCCCGACCATTCAAGAGTTGGCGGCGCAGGACATAACGACGCTTGGCCGAGTCTGGTAATCGGTGCAGCGGTGTTGCTGGTGAGCGTAGGGTCAGATCAGCACGGTCAACGCTCTTTCAACCGACTCTCCTTCCACTCTGCCGATTTTAATGACCGAGTTCTTCATCACGGATCTCATCAAGTTGAGGCGGTTGGGAGTGTACGACACTTGCTAGTTTTGCTACTGTTTGTGGAGGCTACACCGAAACAAGTCACGATGCAAGGTGGGTTACTATTCACCAACGGAGGTTGGTTGGAGTTTGGTTTGAATTGATTTGATTTGGTTGGATTGAGTTTGATTTGATTTAGGTATTTTTCAAAAAGGGTATAATCGTCATAGAAAAAATTTATGTTGATTTTTAGGGAGTAAACGTCTATGTTATTTTGTACAGTAGGGACGAAAAAGGTAGTTTTTAAACAGCAAGGATTAAAAAAGTTGAATGACCAAAGTAGAAGGACTTTAGCCTAATTTTCCCAAATATTAATGTAACACGGAATCACGCCGTACCTCTTCACACGCAGGCAAGGACATTATGCGTGTTAACCAGTGTCACGCCCCCATTGCTACACATAGTCTAAAGAATTTTTTGCAGTCGATCATTGCACGTACTTGGAAAAATAGGGATTAGAAAATTTTAATCCCACACTAATTCAATTTTAGATTTTTCAATCAAGTATTATTGAAATTTAATTTTATATGATATTTTAATAATGTTACTTGCACTCAAAAAATTATAAGCCCACGTCTATTACATAAATTTATCTTGCTGAAAATATCTTATTTTTTGGTTTAAATAAATATTTAAATATGTACAATTTATCTTTGGAAAAATTAAGCTAAGGTCATTATATTTTGGGTATTTAACTAGTATTGTCCTTACTATTTGAAAACTACTCTTTCAATTTTTACTGTGTAAAATAACCAAATTTTTTAGTCTCTAAAAATCAACATAAATATTTTTATGACTATTATATTTTTGTTTTGAAAAATTAATTCTAACCAAACTCAAATAATCAAATCAAACCAAAATCTAAACCAACCCAAATATTGGCTGCCGCTGGGCACGGTCGAAGGGGGACGAGACCACGGCAAAGGTTCTTGTGGTGGAGGTGGGCCCCACCCCAGATGATTACTCACCAAAGAACATCTCTTTCAATTCCTTCTTCTGTTTAACAACTTCCTTCCCTCCCTCCCATATCCAATCCATTTATCTTCCTTCCTCCATTCTCCGAATAGATAGCTTCTTCTATTAGGGTAATGGAGAAATCTGGGTACGGAAGAGACGGTATTTACAGATCGGTGAGGCCAAATTTGATCATGCCAAAGGACCCAAAGCTCTCAGCCGTCTCCTTATTGACTCCGATTACTCCATCTGGGTATCTCCAACCGACCAAACAAATTTTTTTTTGGTGCAAATGGTGGGCGGTGAACACCCAACCGACCAAACAAATGGAGCACAAGATGTGAAGCAAAAATATTTCGTAAAAGCGATGAGTGTTGTACAATCATACTTTTATAAACATTAAAAAAAAAAAAAAACCAAACCAAACCCGAAACAAACGTAAAGCAAATTACTAATGTAAAACAAATTAATCCAAACGTTGCCACGGTGAAATCACGACTACAGCAATCATCGGGAGATCTACTAAATGATCAGACCTTTAATCCAATCCACAAACCTCATAAAATTGGAATATGAGCCACCACCTTCCTTGACACCAGCCATTACCAACTTTCCCAACTTCAATGCTCTTTCCTTCATCTCCTCATCTCCCAACAACTCCTCCACTTTGTCCCTAATCTCTTCTCTCCTAACCAATCCACTATTTTCCTTGTCAAGCCTAAGACCAACCCTCCAAACATCACAGACATAATTCATATTAGAGAAATGGTCGGCAAAGTAGGGCCAGCACAGGAAAGTTACTCCATTGGTGACACCTTCCAAGGCGGAGTTCCAACCGCAATGACTTACGAAGCAAGCAACCGAAGGGTGACCTAGGACTTGTTGCTGAGGTGCCCAAGTAACCAACTTCCCCAACTTACCCACCTCACAGGTTAGGGTTTCTTGGTTGGTAGAACTCTTCGTAATGCCTTCCCTTGCAACCAAAAGGAATGGCCTCCCTGTGAGCTCCAACCCAGTTACGAGCTCTTTGAACTGGGTTGGCTCGCACAAGAATGTGCTTCCGAATGAAACGTAAATGACTGATCTTGGCGGTTGGTGGTCGAGCCATTCCAAGCAAGTGGAGTCCTCCGGCCATAAGCTACCGACTGTTTGGCCTAGCCTGTTACTTGCTAGAAGAGGGCCAATTGGGATGTAGTTATTGTCTGTGTCGATTGCTTCAGGTTCGAGATGATAAGAAGAGTTGTAGATGAACCAAGTTGATAGTTTTACAGATATTTTGTAGTTTGCTAATGCAGAAATGAACATGTGCTTTTGTGTGTTGGTGTCGTCGAAACAGCTCCAGAACAACTCGGTTGTGCTCATTTCAGGCATGGTAGGTGAAAGTTTGAACAGCTGCTTCTTTCTTGGGGTTCCTACCAAAGAACCCAAGTAATACTATATGATATCTGATTTATTTGAATGACTTGACTTTCCTAATTACTAGGTTCCAAAACGGATATTCAACAAGGTTTAGTAGAATTGACAGAGGTAGGCAATTCAATGTTCAATTTCTATGACATGCAATTATTTGTGCAAAATATATCTTAAAAATCAATAATGAATAAAATAAGTTATTTAATAATAGCTGGAAAAGAATAAACAATGTAAACACGCCCAGAATTATGAAAAAATCTACGAACGAATTAAAGTTTTGCTATACGAGTCATACCAATACAATTATACAAGTTATAAGAGCTCCGAGAAAGAAGTTATTGAACCCAAAATTCTCAGTTATCTAGTATAGCAGCTAGAAAGTGTAGTTTATTAGTAGAATCATTCAGTGACAATGCTATCTCCAAGTGTTCTTTTTCGTGATAGTATTTTTTTTAAGTAAAATTTTTATAAAATATGTCTAATAAAATTGCTTCAACTTATAAAACATGTATAAAAAACTCACCATGTCCATCAATAATTCCATCTTCAATCAGCTTAGAGACGCCGGACAAAAGCACACTTTGCGCAGCTGCAAGCGGAGAGAAAGCAACTCTTGGGATTCCTTTTCTCGCTGCAATCTCCAAGGCCGGCGCAAGACACGTATCCACCAAAACGCAACAGATATCGTCCTCTTCGGACTCATTAATCCGACTAATTATCTTCTCCACCTCACCAGGCATGTCCCTCAAGACTTCCTCAAACGACTCCATGGGTTTTGACCCATCTGGGACAGCCACCAGATGGAGCAAACCAGATTGGCTTCCTCGCAATTCCCACGAGCTCTTCACTTTAACGTGGTTTTCCTGTGTGTTAAGGAACGTGACTCGAATTCCATGGCTAATTAGGCAAAGGGAAAGCTCCATTAATGGAATTATATGGCCTTGTTCTGGATATGGTATAGCAAGAACATGTGGGTTTCTCATCGTTACTCTCTTTTTTCCTTGTTTGATTTGGTGATTTCCAGATTTTGCATATGATATATTTATATTTCATTTCAATAGAAGAATGAGTCGATGGGTTAAAGAAAATTCAAAATAAAATGTGACCTTGTTGTTGTCCGTTAGTTCATTGGAATCATAGTTGGAGGCACTCTCTCCTTTATTCAATAATAATGAAACAAGTTATCACCAAAAAAAATAATAATGAAACAAGTTATCACCAAAAAAAAAATATGAAACAAGTAGTTGAAGTGGTCAATACTATATTTTTTTTTTCTAATAAGGAAGACGATTTCCGACATTCACCCTCAAAAAGAGGTCGTCCATGCGTGTTGAGGGGTCCAACGCTGTATCCTCTCAAGACCTAGCCAAGAATTGAATCTTAGTCGTAATTCGATTTGATTCAATTTGTTAATAATTTGATTCGAATTTATCGTTATCTGAATTGAATTCGGTTTACGATTTATAGATTTCGTGAAACCGGCAAATTGAATTCGAATTCGATTCGAGTTGAATTCGTATAAAATTCGTTTCCACTTAGTATAATATATATATATATATATATATATATATATATATATATAAAATGATGAAGTCAGCGCTTATGTTAGCAGATGATATTCGCGATGACATCAGTGCATTACTTATTGAATTATTGGCCTTTTTTTCTACCCGTTCTTTTTTTTTAATGCGGATTCCTCCACCATTACCATATGCGTAAAGTCTTCGTTGTAAAAGTTAAGAAATAATTTTTCGATCGTCGGGATGCATACAAAGAATTATATTTCTATTATAAACACATAGCAGAAGAATGGCAGTGGGTATCTTTCTATCTTCTTATTGTCCGTTTCTTCGTCGGAATCATGAAATGTAGGCTCTTTTACAATGAAAATATATTAGTTGTTGAAATTACTTTACAAAAAATTCAGCAACTTTTCAAATTAAATTATATTAAAATTTTAACATGGCATTAAAGTTGACTCATCTAATACCTCGTTGTTACTATGACACGTTATTAAAAATTTTATTTTGTGCAAACTTTAATCCGATTTGTTTTGTTTTAGAACATATATTGAAATTGTAATATTAATTGCAACTGGGGTGATATTATTTAAAAACATCAATATTACGGTGCGAAACTCAAATGCAATAGAGTGCTCAATATCTAAACTTTTTTAGCAGAAGCAATCTCATAAAGAAAAAATAAACTTTCAAATGTCACATTGACGTGGATGACATAATAAACAAAAATTAAACTTAAGTTTTTTTGTCACTGTCCTCTTGTTCGTAAGAAAGATACTTGAACCTGCTAGTTGTTCTATTTAAAATTTAAGTGAAAACTTCATTTTAGTGCCCTATAATTTTACGATTTGATACTTAACATCCTATGGTTCCAAAATCTTCAAAAAGACCACGATCAGTTCTCTCCTTGCCCGAAATTCAAATGATGTCGTTTTATAGTATGCGTAACAATCCATCCCATAGTTCAATTTGACTGAGGTTGTTAACGTGTCTCAATTTTTTTCTAAAACAATACCAGATTAGTTTAAAAGTTTGCAATTACTCCTTCTTGCTCTCTCTCCTTGAGGTTCAACCTCTCCCCGTCAATCTTTCCTCTTCTAGTCCTTCAAGGAACAACACATCCCATCCTCATTAACTCCCTATCTCATCTTCCCAGAAGCGACGAGTTCATTAAAATCAATGCCGACAACTCAACCCTTCACATCTTCGGCTCCTTCGTGGAATCCCAAAAGCCTAATACCAGAGATATCGTCTCTAACTTAACACCTCCCAAGCCAAAAAAGTAATTCCCAGCTCTGACGCCACCATCTCCTTGTTGCTACTCTCCCACTTTGCCTCGTCATCCTTTTACATCACCAACCCTACCCTAACAAGGACAAAAGGTAGGGCCTTTATTCGTGGGTTGGGTGGGTACATGAATCGGTCATCGATAGAGTGGGAGGACGGTCGGCCTCTGAGGAAGAGCAAGAAAAATTATGTCGGGAAGAGGAAAGGTTGTGTGGCATTGAAGGTTGTAGCCGGCGAAGAAGGGCCAGCAATCAAGAATTACATAGTGGCCCAGGATGTGTAGTGTGGGCCCAGTATCGGGCTGTCGATGGCGGGCATGATGGTTGGGCTAGTGAAGATAGATTATGTTATTCCTCGAAGGATTATGAGAGGGAAGACTGACAGGGAGAGTGTCACGCCCCGAATATTAGGCATGTCAACCGCCACAGAGTAAAAATCTTTGTAAGGCCATTCAAGTTTTCAAGTTACAATCAAATCTCAATTCTAAAGGCAAAGCATACGTAGAAGTGCGATAGAGGGTCTTAAAAATACTAAATGTATAGTGATGTATGTCCTCGCCTCTAGTCCTCACTAGTAGCGAGCCACTGAATTATCTGAGACAGCAGCACACATTAATGAGGATACGCATCTCAGTAAGTCGATACACACACACAACTTCTACATCAACTCATATCACATATTTCATATCAAATCATGTACAATAAGACTCTATAATCAAAGGCATACGCGTAAGAGAGATATCATTAATTCAAACTTGGCAAATCTGAGCATGCACGAAATCACATAGTAACAAAGTTACGAACACATGTCCACGATCAAACTTTTCAAAACTGAAACAAAGTTTACCTATCCAACTAACTTAGCCAACTAACACATTCACATTTTGGAGCTCTAGAGTCCACACTTATCATGACGGATCCTTGTAAGGCACAGATAAATACCCTACCATTCCTGCAATGCAGGCCCAAAAGATGGAAAGGTATTCCTTCCACGAGTCCAGATAGTCTACATACTCCCTGTCCATTTGATCACACATACCTTGGGTTATCCGATAGCCCCTTAAGCGATATGTGCGAACTACAGAGCCCAATAGGTATGAGACAATCTCGCAAGCCAAAAATCATATTAATCATATATCCAAATTCTGACAATCCAATTTGAATCCAAATCCATAATCACACTTTTGTATTCACAATTCATAGATACACATCAAATCCAGACAGAACCCACAAATCCATAACTCTACAGTCATGTCCAAAATCTGAATTCAACCATATCAGCCCAATAATCCAGAATAAAGCAAATCACATATGATGGACATATTTTACTTACAACATTCCAGAATCAGAAATCCAATATCAATCATACCAATGAGCAATTTCGAAACCAACAACACAACTCAGCCACTCTACACTCATAATCCAAAATACAAAATTCACAACACACAGCAACATATCAATCATATGACCACGACAGAATTCACTTACATTTCCAATTTAACTTAATATTTTTTACACAGAATCACACCGATTTTACAACAAATTGAATATCAAATAAAATATGAGTCAAAATAGGGATGTGCTCATACCAAAAGTCAAATTTCACTTATCCATGTCTCAAAAACGATGAGGATCATATACGGGTAATAGTACCGTGTTCAAAGGATTCAGTTTATAGAATATTTTAATCCTCCTATTCACATACAATTCGTTAACAATCAAGTTACTCCTGTTCTAGTGCACCAACGAAAACAAGTTTGATTTTAATATTTATCCAAATTTCAAGCCTATCAAAGCACTCACAGATTAGATCAACACATGTTACTAAGTTCACAGTAACCAATGATTTAAATAAACCTATACCAATATGCTCATGCTCACCAAATATAAGCCCACGTTCACGGAACCAACACACAGGAACGATACTTTATGATTAAATATTACAGCATCATTATTTGATCAAGTAATCATAAATCTTGCATTAAAATGAATTAGAACCATAATAATAATCATCACTCAATTCTCAACCCTAATCACATAATCAAAACAAAATTCTAGAAAAGAAACTCACTTACTTTCCTATTTTATCCAAATTCGTAGTTGTCAAAGTTAATTTGTGCAGAACACCTTAAACATCCTTAAACAATATCTCCACCATCCAGAATCTTGCCCATGGTGTTAGGAAAGGAATCTCAAAGTTTTGTGTCAATCCGATAATATTCCACCATTGGATTTTATAAACAATGATAACTACTTTTGGAGCCTACGAATTTTCTTTCTTTCCATCACTCTTTTAGGGTTTTCTTTTCTAGTTCTCTTTATATAGATAAGTTCAAACCCTAAATCGCTTAATTACTATTTAGTTACTCGATCTTATACTATTATCTAAATTAATCTTACGGTTCTTACATTCTCCTCCCCTTAAAAGAAAGTTTGTCCTCAAACTTTTAAAAGTAGGAATGGACATTCTTTCTACTTGATAGATTCTAACATTGAAGTTGCCATTTCTTTTAATAATTGAAGCATTCTATACATACACCTAATATTCCTTGTATAAATTCTTAAATGAAATAATATTATGATTATATATTCAATAATTCTCTTACGAAGGGCTAACCCTATTCAAGTCATGTACATATTATCAAGACACAAAGAAGTTATTTGTAATGACAAACTAAATTTCCCCTATCACATTATCCCTTTATTATTTAACTGTCACTTAACAATATTGGAAAACTCAATAACTGCATTCTAATCGGTCATTTTGTTTTTCAAAATTTTTTTTAATACCAAAATATCTAACTAGTCTGATGTCAAAATTTATGCATAAACAGATGAGTCTCACGCTATAAATTATAAACCACTTAGTACCTAATTTTCATTATTTTTACCTCTAGAAGCTATTAATTTGTTCATGCGATGAATATCTAATATACAAGTAAAATGTGATGCAAAAACCAATTTACTCTCACAACAAGCATAAATTAAAGTAATACACAAAATAATTACTTACGTAGCTTTAGCCGAATTAGCAAACCCGTATATAATTAACTGATCTCAATAAAATGAACAAGATTGTATAAAAATAAGCTAGTAATAATCACAATACATGCAATTAACTAAAGTCTCACCTTTTTTTTTACAAGAACCATAGCTAGCCAAATTCATGCATGTAGATGGAATCACCACCATAACAAAAGTCAACGTATAATCATTTGATAGGTCATACTGTAGCACGAAACAATATATGTAATATTGTAATACATAATTTAGCTTAAGATGTTTATGCTAAAATTATGTACTAATCCTATTAATGTTGACGTGCAGTAACAAGTTTAATCAAAATTTATTAGACAGAACAATAGCAATATCAAATCCTTTACTATATTTAAGTGAAATTGGTTACAAGGGTCATTAATATATCTATGCAAAATTCTAAACTAAGTTATGTTAGCACGATTATCAACTATCTTAATTATGTAAGACTTTATTTATTTTTATAGTCAATCAACGCTCTTATAATAATAAGTAAATCCGAGCAAAGTAGTCATTCTATCTCATAACTAAGGTCAATGGCTTATCTAAAATAGACTAAATAATCAATAATGTAAAATCTCCCTTCTATAATGAATAGCCTAGCTAAGTAACAAGTTTTGATGGAAACCATAATGAATTTCTTCGTTTCGACACCTTATCGATAACTGTAAACAATGTAAAAAAATAAATTAATTAAAAAGAAACACCACCTATTCAAGCAAACATCAAATGACGCATACGGAACTATACAGGATTGCAACAATGTCAATCAGATAATCACATCCACCTACGAAATCTAACAGGGCCAACATAATATCAAACTACGTCAAACATAATTACCAGCCACAAAAATAATGATATGAGTTTCTTTATTATGGGATAAAATTCTCATATAGAATTCTCTAATGTTAGATCTTCCTAATTTTACACATCAAAATGACGTTTTATAGTTATTTCATTGATATATAATCTATGCATAGCCTAACACAAGAGATTGTGGATGTCTATGTACCATCATCTGTGTAATACTTTAGTGAAGACGTGTTTACATATGGAGTCCCTGTAAATTGTGAATGTAAAAGATACCAACATGGATACACATACTCTATAAATTGTAAATTTATGTACGAAGTCTCTAATCCCCAATCACCCAAAACCTAAACTTACTCCCAGATGAATGCGTGAGTATAACCGTAAGAACTAGATATTTTAATCGACATCTTAGTCAGCACAACAAATCCTAACATAATCATGACATCACTCTATTCCTATCCAATAGAAAATCACATCACATTCGCAACATAATTTTCAATCACAATGCTAATAAAACTAATCACACAATTTTTTGAGATCACTCAATCAACACTTTAGCCACAACCATGTGTTACATGCCTGAAAAGTTTGGACAAAGTTAAGAAATTTTGTCAAAATCATGAACAATATATGGCAGATAAATTTAACTACCCATAATTTTTAAATGGCTGCGAATTTGACCCCAAAACTTAATCATTCCAGAATAGCCAGAATAGGTATAGATCTTGAAATTCCCTTTCCAAGAAGATATTATAATAGAAAATTTGATAAACGAGTCAAAAGTTATGGCTGCTCAAAGTTTCAGTAGTTTTGACATAAAAATCATGCGAGAATTTGCACCTAACTTTCTATCGCAAATAATCTAACCCTCAATGCCCTCAAGGATCACTCATATGCATGCAAATGTGAAAATGGATGGTTCCAATACCCTTTTTATTTTTAAATATATATATTTTTAAATGCTCTGATACCATTTAAATTGTCACGCCCCGAATATAGGCATGTCAACCGTCACAGAGTAAAAATCTCTATAAGGCCATTCAAGTTTTCAAGTTACAATCAAATCTTAATTCTAAAGGCAAAGCATACGTAGAAGTGCAACAGAGGGTCTTAAAAATACTAAATGTATAGTGATGCATCTCATCGCCTCTAGTCCTCACTGTAGCTAGCCACTAAATTATCTAAGACAGCAGCGCATATTAATGAGCACATCTCAGTAAGTCGGTACACACACAACTTCTATATCAACTCATATCACATATTTCATATCAAATAATGTACAATAAGACTCTACAATCAAAGGCATACGCGTAAGAGAGATATCATTAATTCAAATTTGGCAAATCTGAGCATGTACGAAATCACATAGTAACAAAGTTCCGAACACATGTCCACGATCAAACTTTTCAAAACTGAAACAAAGTTTACCTATCTAACTAACTTAGCCAACTAACACATTCACATTTTGGAGCTCTGGAGTCCACACTTATCATGACGGGATCCTCGTAGGGCACAGATAAATAACCTACCAATCTTGCAATGTAGGCACAAAAGATGGAAGGGTATTCCCTCCACGAGTCTAGATAGTCTACATACTCCCTGTCCATTTGATCACACATACCTTGGGTTATCCGATAGCCCCTTAAGCGATATGTGCGAACTACAGAGCCCAATAGGTATGAGACAATCTCGCAAGCCAAAAATCATATTAATCACATATCTAAATTACGACAATCCAATTTTGAATCCAAATCCGTAAACACACTTTCGTATTCACAATTCATAGATACACATCAAATCCAGACAGATCCCACAAATCCATAACTCTATAGTCATGTCCAAAATCTGAATTCAACCATATCAGCCCAATAATCCAGAATAAAGAAAATCACATATGACGGACATATTTCACTTACAACATTCCAGAATCGGAAATCCAATATCAATCATACCAATCAGCAATTTTGAAACCAACAACACAACTCAGCCACTCTACACTCACAATCCGAAATACGAAATTCATAACACAGAGCAACATATCAATCATATGACCAGGACAAAATTCACTTACATTTCCAATTTAACTTAATATTTCTTTCACAGAATCAAACCAATTTTACAACAAATTGAATATCAAATAAGATATGAGTCAAAATACGGATGTGCTCATACCAAAAGTCAAATTTCACTTATCCATGTCTCAAAAATGATGAGGATCATATATGGGTAATAGTACTGTGTTCAAAGGATTTGGTTTACAGAATATTTTAATCCTCCTATTCACATACAATTCATTAACGATCAAGTTACTCCTGTTCTAGTGCACCAACGAAAACAAGTTTGATTTTAATATTTATCCAAATTTCAAGCCTATCAAAGCACTCACGGATTAGATCAACACATGTTACTAAGTTCACATTAACCAATGATTTAAATAAACCCATACTAATGTGCTCATGCTCACCAAATATAAGCCCACGTTCACGGAACCAACACACAGGAACGATACTTTATGATTAAATGTTACAGCATCATTATTTGATCAAGTAATCATAAATCTTGCATTAAAATGAATTAGAACCACAGTAATAATCATCACTCAATTCTCAACCCTAATCACATAATCAAAACAAAATTCTAGAAAAGAAACCGACTTACTTTCCTATTTTATCCAAATTCGTAGTTGTCAAAGTTAATTTATGCAGAACACCTTAAACATCCTTAAACAATATCTCCACCGTCCAAAATCTTGCCCATGGTGTTAGAAAAGGAACCTCAAAGTTTTGTGTCAATCCGATAATATTCCACTGTCGGATTTTATAAACAATGATAACTACTTTTGGGGCCTACGAATTTTCTTTCTTTCCATCACTCTTTTAGGGTTTTTTTTTCTAGTTCTCTTTATATAGATAAGTTCTAACCCTAAATTGCTTAATTACTATTTGGTCACTCGATCTTATACTATTATCTAAATTAATCTTACGATTCTTATAGAGAGGTTGAATCTTAGGGAGAGAGAGTATGAGAAAGAGAGGGAGAGAGATCCAGATCGAGATAAAAAGACATTGTTTGAGTTTCAGAAAATGGGAGAGTTGACTATGAAGTCTTTTTTAATCATAATTCTTTTTGATAATTTTGGAATTACTGGGTGGTAAATGTCAAATCTTAAAATTATGGGGTAGTAAAACAAAATTTTCCCACATTTTAATGTCCAATTATTCTAGCAACTCCAAACAATGATGGTGGGCCCGCGTAAATCATGGTTATGGTTCGTATAATTTGTCCATAACTTAATTTTAAATGTTGGGCTAATACCTCATATCTTAACTTTATGGGAGCAATGCAAGTGCTTGTTCGTGCCATACGTCTTGATTGTTCCGCAATGTGTAATCCAGTTGAAGTGGTTATTCTAATTTGATAAAAAGAACTCGAATCACCAATGTTTACTTAATCCAGCGATATAATACAAGAGCAATAATTTGGTTTGTCGTAAGCAAGGTTAAAATCCTGACTGTGACAAGTTACCCATCAAAACAGGAGCGTCAAAGTTCTATCAGCAATTTATCCCATCATCAACGTTTTAAAAAAGTGGTCCGACCAGTAGTTCGACTAGTCAAACCACGAATTGTGACCCAGAACATTCTGGGTTCAACCAAAAAATGGTAACCTTGCGAACCACCCAATTTCTAGTCGAACCGGACAATTTTCCAATAAAATCAGGACATACTGGGTGGTTCGACCAAAAATTTGATATTTTTATATATTTTTTGTAAAATTTGTAGATTAATTTTCTATATACCTATCTATATTTGAAAAAAATATATTAAAATATGAAGAAAAATAATTCCAATTTAATGATGAGCAGGGTTTTAAAAAATGATCTGGTCAGACCGGTTGACTTAGGGTCAGACCCAAATCCAGGTCGACCTCCAGGTCATTTTTTAAAACCCTGCCCATCATTTAACTATTGGGCCTGTTTGGCAGCTGAGGCCCAAGTTCATAGAAATCGGATAGGTGTAATTTTTGGAGTGAGTGAAAGGCAATCCAAGCTCCCGCAACTTGCATCAAAAGCAACTTTTTTTCTCCGGCAACCATTCTGAAGTCTGATGGCCAAATTGCTGTTAGCTACATCAACTCTATACATCCAAAGATATAGATTAGATGCATGAACTTTGACGATCTATCTTTTTTTAGTGATGTTAACAATTGCTTCTCAAACTCTTTTGGTAGTCAGATAAATAAATATCTTCAATGTATTCGGTTTTGAAGTTCTGAAGGGTATTCCTAGGGTAAATGTATGTCTTCTCCTGAGTTGCCTATTTCAATGACCTTTTTCTGTACCACAAGCCTTCTTATGATATCCAAACATTAGTCACTGTCGTATCAGTGCCTTAGGAACAAGTGAACTGTGTGCAGCCCCTACAACACTATGTTGGTTATCCTCAACCTTTGGTGGTCCAGCCATTCCGAGCAGGTCGAGTCCTCTGGCCGTAAGCTACCGACTGTTTGACCTAGCCTATTGCTTGTTACAAGAGGGCCGATTGGGATGACGTTCTTGTATGTGTCGATTGCCCCAAGTTCGAGTTCATCAGAAGAGTTTGTAGATGCGCAAGTTCGATTGTTTGCCACCGTAGAATTGAATATAGACCTTTGTGTATTGGTATCTTCAGGCATGGCAGGTGAAAGCTTGAACATCTGTTTATTTCTTGGGGTTCCTGCCAAACAACCAAGTAAAATGAGGCCTGGATTTAGCAGAGGACACGAATTAATGTGTCAGGGAACAGTAGTTGCATTATTGTTGGTTGGTCAGAATAATATATTTTTATTGATTAGAATGTTGTTATGGCATGATACATTTAGTTATAATAATATTGTTTATCTAATTATAGTGATGTATTATTATTAATATGAATGACATATTATTATAATTATTCTATAATAATATATTCGTGTTAGATTAAAAATGAGACGCATGATTGTTAGTTTGACATGTTATTATTAGTCTTAATAAAATAGTATAATTAATCTAAATAACGCATTAATATTAGTATGAATGACACCTTGATATTATTATATAATAACGTATTTATGTGAATTTAAAAATGACATTTTTTTGTTACTATGGGCCATAGTTAAAGTTAATTCTTATCAGGAGTGTATTGTAATTGTGTTGTATGACGTGTAAAAGTATTTTTGTATCTTAGTTTCCTTGATCAGCAAGGAGTCTTCCATAACAGGCATTAGGGTTTTGTCCCTAACTATATATTTGTAACTCTGTCAATCTGAATGTAAGTAAGCGAAGTTCTACCGCAACCTTCATTGTTTTCATGGTATCAGAGGAACAAGTCTAAAACCAGAGTTCGATCGCGAATCCATCTTCCACAAATCCGTCACCGATCAAACGCGGATATGGCTGAAGAAAGCTCTGCGATTTCTGGAACACCCCGGCGCGGCACAACTGTTGAAAACGTAGCTGCTGGACTAGATCCTATGTCCCATTATTACCGTCATCCTTCCGATGGTCCGAGTCAAGTGCACGTGGCGGACCAATTGAGTGAAGGAAATTATGGTGAGTAGCTCAACGACATGAGCACGGTCCTTTATGCAAAGAACAAGTTTTGTTTTGTTGATGGAACCCTGCCCAGGCCCGCACTGGATTCGACTAAACTCAAGTACTGGATTCGAGCGGATGCCATGGTTCGGGGTTGGCTGAAGTCCTCCATGGACAAAGATGTTCGTGGCAGTGTAAGAAGTGCCCAGACGACATGTGAAATCTGGAATGATCTCGCTGAGAGGTTTGGAAAAGGGAACACACCACGAGCCTACGAGATTCGCAGAGCCATTGCAACACTCTGACAGGATAAGCTTAGCGTTTCAGCTTATTACACAAAGTTGAAGAGCTTTTGGGATGAGGCACATGATCTGGCTCCTCTTCCCGTATGCTCCTGCAATGGTTACACTTGTGATCTGAAGAAACAAGTGATAGAGATGCACGAAAAGGAACGTTTGTACGACTTCCTTATGGGACTCGATGATGTTTTTGCCACTGTCAAGACCCAAATACTTAGTAGCCAGCCTATTCCTACGGTTGGGATTGCATACCATTTAGTTGCTGAAGACGAACAACACCGGAATATATCTGCCTCCCAGCGGTCATCCATTGAATCGGTTGTCTTCCAGACGAAGGTTTCCAATTCGCGACAATCTAATGCATCTAGGAGCGTAGGGGACTCAAGAGGAAACTCAGGGAATCGGACAAGATGTTCCCATTGTGGGAAAGTTGGCCATGTTGAAGCCACCTGTTTTGAGAAGATTGGTTATCCGAAAGGGTGGCGACGTAATAGGACTTCCAATCGGCCCAATTTTGTCTCGAGGCCGCTTGAGAACCAGGATATGCAGAAGATTCCTCATGCAGCTCAGGTGACCCAAGAAGAGTCCACTTCAGTTGGCTTAACTCAAGAACAGATCACCACTCTGTTACGTCAATTGGCTGGGAAAGGCAGCTCTGAACCAATGCCACCCAATGATCCGAATGTTAATATGGCTGGTAAGATTATTTTTGACCAACCGTGGGTGATTGACTCTGGGGCTACTGACCATATTACAAGTAGCTCCAAGTTTTTAGCCAGCGAAACAAGTGGAATAAATCACCCACCAGTTAGAATTCCAAACGGAGATGAAATTCCCGTTGCCAGTATTGGGAGTGCATGCATCAGTGATTGTATTTCGCTGAATAATGTTCTGCATATTCCTCATTTTAAATGCAACTTATTGTCTGTGAGCAGACTTACAAAAGACCTTAATTGTGCGTTAACCTTTTATTCTGATTATTGTGTTATCCAGGACTTAACTTCGAGGAGCCTGATTGGAGTGGGTAGGCAACGAGATGGCTTGTACTACTTCGAGGACATGCGAAAGGAGGTGGTGCTCTCGGCTGGGTCAGGGTCAGACATTCAGACTTGGCATCGTCGTCTTGGTCATGTTCCTATCGAGAAGATGAAGAATATTTACTGCTTTCAGAATTTACATTTTCCTAAGACTAGTTAGTGTTCATTGTGATTCTTGCCTTCGTGCGAAACATGTGCGTCTACCATTTTCAAACAGTTCTATTAAGACACATAATTGTTTCGAGATGATCCACTGTGATATTTAGGGACCACATCGCACGCCATCAATGTCAGGAGCACATTATTTTTTAACGATCGTTGACGATTTTAGCCAAGGCATCTGGGTCTTTCTTATAAAGTACAAGTCTGAGGCATCACAGTGTTTACAAAACTTTTGCAACATGGTTTCGAACCATTTTGGGCGAAGAGTGAAGACAATTAGGAGTGATAATGGGTCTGAATTTGGTTCCAATGACATGAAAAAATTTTATGACGCCAATGGCATCTTATGGCAGAAAACTTGTGTTTATAATCCGCAACAAAATGGAGTGGTGGAACGCAAGCATCGCCATCTGCTTGAAGTCGCACGTTCGCTGAGATTTCAGGCAAATCTGCCGATGCAATTCTGGGGAGATTGCATTTTGACTGTAGCGTACCTGATCAATCGTACACCATCTCGAGCCATTCAGAACAAGACTCCTTATGAGCTGCTATTTGGAAAACCAGCACAATATGACCACCTCCGAGTTTTCGGATGTTTGGCCTATATTCACAATAAGACCAGAACAGACAAGTTTGATGAGCGCAGCTATCCCTGTACTTTCGTGGGTTATCCTTTCGATCAGAAGGGGTATCGATTTTATGATTCTGGAAGTCACAAGTTTGTTGTGTCGCGTGATGTCACCTTCATTAAAACTGTTTTCCCATATCACGAGAGAGGCTCATTGTCCGTACCAACTGAGAAACAGGTTATCACCAATGCTTCTCCATCTGGGATTTCACCTACTATTTTGGATGATCCTAATGTGTGTTCACCATCACTGGAACCTCACGTTGAAGTCTCTAAGCCATTGATTTCATCTCAATCTGAAGTGAGGTCCGAACCTCAACCTTCTTCTTTAGAGGGTCCTTGTTTGGCTGTACCACAACCTTCACTTTCGGATCTATCTGCAGTTGTTATTAGTCAACGGCACAGTGAGCGTGTCCGTTAGCTGCCAACACATCTTAATGATTTTCATGTCAACTTACCCCCTTCGCTTGCTCCTCCGGTGTCTACAATTCCATCTCTGTCTTCTACCGCTCTATCAGGTAATTCGAGTTCATTCCCCATAGCACAATTTCTCAGTTATAAACAGTTTTTGCATAATCACAGGGCTTATTTGACTGCCTTAACCACACATACAAAACCACGCTCTTACTTTGAAGCCGTCCAACACTCCTACTGGCGAGAAGCCATGCAAAGGGAGATTGCTGCACTAGAGCTCCTTTGCCCTTGTCGCAAAGGTGGTTTCCGTTCGCTGTCTGCTTGCCCTTGTTGTCAAAAAGGGTTGGATTATACATCAACTAGACGTTGATAATGCATTCCTTCACAGTGACTTGATGGAGGAGGTTTATATGAAAGTTCCCCAAGATTTTGCTCATCGAGGTTATTCTCGTATTTGTCGCTTGCGGAAGTCACTGTATGGCCTTAAACAAGCTTCTCGTTCTTGGTACTCTAAGCTAACGACTTCCTTACTTTCACTGGGTTTTCGATGCTCTCGCATAGATCATGCAATGTTCATCTTCCGTGATCATGCCCAGCTATTGATCTTGCTTGTGTATGTCGATGATGTTATCCTTGTTGGCAATCATATACAAAAGCTCTCCTCCACGAAAGCGTATCTTCACACACGGTTTGGCATAAAAGACCTTGGTGTCATCAATTATTTCTTGGGAATAGAAGCAGCTACCACTTCAAAAGGGTTAGTTCTTAGCCAGCACAAATACACTCTTGACATCCTCAGCGAGTGTGGCAAGGATGACTCTTGGCCTGCTTATTTTCCTATTGAGCAGAACCATTATCTTCGATGTGAGGAGGAGCCTATCACGGAAGCTCGTCATTATCGTCACTTAGTCGGCAAGTTGATGTACTTAACTATCACTCATCCTGACATTGGATATGCTGTGAATATCCTGAGCCAGTTTGTGGATTGTCCAACTTTAGCTCATATGCAGGCGGTTGATCGTGTTCTATGCTATTTGAAAACTACCCCTAGACAAGGTATCCTCCTCAACAACTCACCGAATTTTGAGCTTACTGCTTATTGTGACGCTGACTGGGGAGTTGTCCGATGACTCGGCGTTCTCGAAGTGGCTATTTGATGTCTTTCGGTGGTTCTCCCATATCCTGGCATTCTAAAAAGCAATCTGTGGTTGTTCGTTCCTCTGCCAAAGCTGAATATCGAGCCATGGCTGTCACTGTCAGCGAAATTCTATGGCTTCGTTGGCTGTTCCGCGAACTTGGTATCCGGTTTTGGTGTCCCACTCCACTGTTCTGTGATAATCAGGCAGCTCTCCACATCACAATGAACCCTGTATACCATGAGCGCACAAAGCATGTCGAGATGGACTGTTACTTTGTGCGTGAACGCGTTGAGTCTCAAGAAATTCTCCCACTCAAGATTCATACGTCTTCCCAGTTGGCCGACTTGTTCACCAAGGCCCTTGGTCAAGATCGTTTTCAGGAGTTTAATCGCAAGTTGGGCATTGTCAATCTCCACGCTCCAACTTGAGGGGGAGTATTAGGAGTGTATTGTAATTGTGTTGTATGACGTGTAAAAGTATTTTCGTATCTTAGTTTCCTTGATCAGCAAGGAGTCTTCCATAACAGGCATTAGGGTTTGTCCCTGACTATATATTAGTAACTCTGTCAATCTGAATGTAAGTAAGCGAAGTTCTACCGCAACCTTCATTGTTTTCAATTCTTGTGTGAACTTTTAACTTGATTAATTTTGTTTGAGAAGATAAGTTGAAACAACTACAATAATAATTTCTTTTGAGGTACGATTATTTAGAACATAAATATTTAATATTTATAACTTTTTCCTTCCTAATATTACCAACTAATTAAGTTCCGAGTAATTTCGAAAGAGGAAAGAGCTTAACCAATACCATTGAGCGGCGTATTCCTATACAGGAAAGTCCCATTGAGGTTAAGGTTACATCTAGTGAAAGAAGAGCAATTCTACCCTGGATATGGACTTGTAAAGAGACTGGAGGTAAGTTCCTACCAAAATTGAGATTCCAAATTTACTCATAATTGTCTACACCTTTAGCAGACATTTCGACGATGAACTGCTCCTGCATTCACCAGGAGAGACCGTCAGAACGACCTCAAAGTCACGGGATGCTCGCATTACTAGAATTTACCAGTTTCAACAATTGAAGGGAATTCCGGGATAGGACTACAAAGGCAAACCGATTATCCGACACAAAGCGTACAAGGTATGAAGTAGTACCTCAAGAACATTTCCATCTTCTCATTGGATGGAATTTTCCGGAAATGCAAAGCTTATTGTCAGAACCGCCACTGACAACGCTGTCACCTTTCCAACAATCAGCACAAAGAACCTGAATTGCAAACCTCGATATGAGATTGGATACCGGACGTGTTTTAAATGAAGAAAGACAGAAGCAAAGCCTTGAATGACTATACCTTGTCTTCATGAGATCCAATCGCAAGCAGACGCCACTGCAAGAGCAAAGGCGAAATGCATTCAGAAACACTTCTGGAAAATTCCACTGGTAGGACTATAACACAACCATATTTTTCAAGTAGACAATTCCCTCTCATTTTTACCTATAACACTAGTGTGAAGCATAAGTTCGACAGGAAAAGTGTAGCCTGACCGCAGTTCTTATATCCCACAGCATAATCTTTCCATCGTACGATGCAGACAGTAAATGGAATTGAGATTTGTCACGCCACTTGCATGCTGAAATCCAGGAGTTATGACCAGCAAACTGATAAGGGCTTTACCACAGAACTGCAGAGGAAAGAGGCAGTCATGAATTTAAATGTTGCAAACGCACATCCAGACTTACAGTTGTTTAACATGTACAGAGAGTTGAAATGATATATTATAGGCATACAATTTTTGCGGTATCTGTGCCCGTCTCTACGTCCCATGTTCTAAGAGAATGATCCCATGAAGCAAAATAGATTGTGCTGTGCTCTGGCCAAACAACAGAGGATACTTGCTGAGTATGACCCAGAAGCGAGGATACTGCTTCACCCTGAACAAATCAGGCATTTTAACTTAGAAAACTTTGGCAGAGATATCATAACAAAACATGTAGGAATATGTTAATGCAAGGTTCAACTAAATACAAATTTAGAAGGATTCTCAGGAACCAAGTGAATTAAATACACTGTAAATGATTAAGAAGGACCAACTCATTACAACCTTCACTTTGCGAGGCGAAAGTGCATTGAAGCATCTAATGCTCTATTTGGATAAATGAAAAAGAAGATATGGATTGCAAAAAATATCACAAATTCTAAGGTTTGCTATCGAGGCTGCATTTTCAGATACAAGTTTTCCATATTTGGTTCAGAATACTAATTTACAAGGTCACCACAGTGTACAACAGAAACACACATGCCATTAATTGTGATAACCAACCTTCTTTAGTAAGACAAACTGGTTAAACTATTTAGCAAAAAAAAAAAAATTATCAAGAGGTTTTCTACCAAAAATTCATATTCCTCTTTCAATTTCGTTTATCCAAACAGCAGAGATGAATGGAAATATACATTCAATCCAGAACATATACAGGGCAGATCAAAATAACTCTAGTCTTTGACTTCTAATTGAAATTATTATTTTATATTTCTCTGACAAACTTGTAGATCGGAAGCTGATTTAGGAGATAAGGGACAATACCTCAGATAGCAATTGGGTATCTTTCTTTTTCACTTTTCTTTTCTTTATTGAGATGGTATCAGGCTCATCCGTCTTCCATAAATTGATTTTTACAATCCCATGAACCCGAACAAATCTGTAAAGACAAAAAGAAAGAAAAAGATGTCAACCACACGATCCAAAGAGAGTTCAAAATTCATTTTACTAGGAATGTAAAAAAGCATCTATAATATACCATGCTTTATGTTTTTTAACTAATTTGGATCACATACATTTTTTTTACCTGAAAAATTTTGTTACTTTGTGTTGGGGGATCAGGCCATAATCACGAATCCCGTTTAATTAAACAACATTAATTAAACCGTACTTACTTGTTGAAGCGAGTACGTCACAGGTCTCTAAGTCCATTGGTCTTGATCAGCAACCGTGAGTTGCTGGCCGAGTTACGATCACGTTCTAACGGATCGTAACTTAGTTTCCATGATTGGCTCATAATGTATATCTTGGAAAATATCAAGTACTAAACTGATATTTTCCTATACGAGTGGATATCTGGACAGGGCTTGCCCATAAATGTCGAGCTTAGCCTGCTCAAAACCGTTGAGCTTGGCCTGCCTAAAACCATTGAGCTTGGCCAGCCTGAAATCGTCGACCTTGGCTTGCCCGAAACCTTCAAGCTTGGCCTGCCCAAAACTGTTGAGCTGGGCCTGCCCAAGGGCAGGGCCCAGCCATAATTCGTCAAGCTAGGCCCTCCCGAGGATAGGGCCCGGCCGAAAATGGTTCGAACCAGCTCATGGCAGCACGCTCAAATGACGGCTAAGGGCCCTATTTATAGGGAAAGCAAGTAGCTGAAAGCAAGCAGCTGACAAGCAGCTGCCAAGTAGCTGACACGTATCGCCACGTGGCTCATCATGTAGTTCAACGCATTACAAGCCTGAACCTAGCAGCTGATTAGCTACCTGCTTACTTTTCATGCTTATCTATTAGGATAGTGCTTATCCATTCGTTGACATCAGCGCCTATCCACACGGATAATACCGGTCCACTAACCGATCTAATATCTGAGCCCATTTGGCCCAAGCCCAAATTTGCACGATGAATGTAATCCAGGCCCGGAGTCCAATAATCTCTCACACATTCATCGTCAATCATAGTAAACGATGTACAGATTTCATCTTATAGGATTTCGTGTGATCAGCACAGGCCAAGTATGTTTAGCTAAAATTAGAAGTGCAAACACACTGATTAACTGAATAGTATCATCTCGACATCTCATATAGAATAAAGTGTGCTTTCACCCCAGGACTCATGTCACATTCCATTGTTCACACAATGATTTCAAACAATTTTATTCATATTCACTATTGTACTTTTCAATACAATTGGTGCACCTGAACAACGAATCTCGAAATGTAATAGACAGAGTTCCTTCTCCCTTAACTATATTCTTTCCATAATGATTTAGCCTACTTTTCTAATTAGCCCTGCCAGGTCAAATCAATATATCATAACCTTTTCATGGACTAAGTAAGCTAGCATCACTAAATCATACTTCCAGAATATGTTTAAGATCTTAAAGGTAAAAATCGGGAATCACTGTTCTCGAAACATGGTCTCACACCAGAGATTGTAAAATCAATGAATATTTTCATCCCATCCGATGGTCGAACAGCACATGAGATACTCATTCTCATGTTATGGTGTATATTCCATTACATAGGAACACGTGTCAATTAACACCATATTAAAGTCTTAGCCACAGCTTAACTCTAGGCTTTAAGATAGAAGGTATGATAAGTTCTACTTAATTCTTATCATATGGATTACAGAAGATCCAATGCAGTAACTCATTACTGCATCCCATAACGAATCTTGCTCTCTCAGCAAGATGGCATTGTCGTCATAGGACATTCCACATCTAAATGTCCAACAGCTGCCTCATCTCAATCAAGAATCAACACATTTGACTCCTACTGAGGTAAACACCCATGTGAGTGGGCTACTTTTCTGTCTGACATGTTATGTAAGGTGTTCATATTGCCAAAACAAAACTTCTTGTTTTATAAATGAGACTGTCATCAACCTAATGACTTCACATTTTTCTCAAACACATTTTGAGATAATGCTATGGTCATAGGGTCTACGACCATATCTTGCATAGATATGCATTTCATACATAATTCTTTAGATTTTCTTAAATTTCTAAAATTTAATATCTATATGCTAAGCCTTGCTATGGAAATACATATCCTTTGCAAAAGCTCTAGCAACTTGGTTGTCACAGAATACTCTCAATGAGCATTCTGCAGTAGCATTCAAATACTTTAAAATTCTCTTGACAGTTATCTAGTGAGCATTGCCTGAATTCTATTGATATATATATACAATGCCAATAGCACAGCAAATATCAGGTTGCATACACAATATTGCATACACCAGGTAACTAATTGCATTGGCACAGGGAATCATTTCCATATTCCCTATTTGTTTAGCTATATTTGGACATAAATCCTTGCTCAAATTATGACCATTCACTAATAAGACATATTTTGGATTATTATGATCATAATTGAAATGTTCTACTACTTTACGAACATACGTCTCTTATGAAGGAGACATTGTCTTCTTCAAACGATTCCTCAAAATCATAACTTCAAGTATGTAATCAGCTTCACCCATGTCTATTACATCAAAGTTGGAAGAAAACCAAGCTTTGATTTTGATAAGTAGTCATATGTCATTTACAGCCAAGAGTATGTCATCAATATATAAAGTAATGATGATAAATATCTTACCTGATCGCTTAACATACATACAGTTGTCTTTATCTATCATAACACAATCATGGCCAATGATAGTATTATGAAAACGAATATACCACTATCTAGACAATTACTTAAGGCCATAAATTGAACTATTCAATTTGCAAACTTTTTGTTTGTAGCCTTTTTGGATGTAGCCCTCACGCTGAACCACACAGATTTCTTCATCCAATTCTCCAAAGAGAAAAGCAATCTTAACATCCGTATGATGTAATTCTAGATTCATGTTAGCAATCAAGCCAAAATGACTCTAATTGACGTAAATTAAACAACAGCAGCAGAAGTCTCCTTACAGTCTATTCCTGCCTGTTGCTTGAATCCATATGCAATCAGATAAGCTTTGTATCTTTCAACATCACTATATATATTGCACTAAACCTTGAGAATCTACTTATTCCCAATAGCCATACATCCTTAGGTAGATCAATCAGATTCTAAACCTGATTCTTGGTCATGGAAGATATTTCTTCCTCTATCGTATTAATCTACTCAATCTTTTGTGGAGAAGACAGAGCACCAGACATATTTCTGGGCTCATCTTTATCCTAAATAATGGTTAGAAGAACTTTACTTAAATCACCAATCTTTTTAAATAATACCAAGTAAACATTAGCCTTACCTTTGATATCAAATCATTGGTGTGGTATGCTAGTTCTACTAGACCTATGTAAAAATTCCATATTCCTACTGGAATAGGAAACTATGAGCTTTTTAGGACTAAGACGAACATCTTCCGGACTTTGTTGAGATGGAAAGTTACAACTTTCTGTCTCAATTCTCCCACTCAGAAAAAGGGTCTAAAAGGCTCTGGCTCAACTATTTCATAGACATCAAGGTTTTCACTAACCTCTCTCAGTCTAAGAAATTCATTTTCCAAAAAAATGACATTACGTGATTCAAATTCTGTCACTTATCCGTTGTCCAGTTCACTTATGAACATGTATTCTTTAGATATTTCAAAATACCTTATAAGGATACTTTTTCCACCTCTCGGTCCTAATTTACCGAAAGTACTTGAGGTAGAATAGACATGGGACACACACCCTCATGGCTTAAAATAGGATAAATCAGACTTCTGATCTGTCCATATTTCTTAAGGGGTGGTAGCAACAGATTTAGAAAGAACATGATTAAAAATATATGTTGCAGTTAGGAGCACATCTCCATAATTGTCATAGATCTAACCATGTGAAGTAGGATTCTATTCCTTCTTTCAGTAATCCCAATCTTTTGGGATGTACAAGGAATGGACAACTAATGTTCAATTTCCTTCTCAATAAAAAGTGCCCTACAATTCATCAGAAAGATATTCACGGTTGTGTTCAGTTCACAAAGCTTTTATCTTTCTATCCTTCTGATTCTCAACAAAAAAACATATAGGTCATGAAGCAACTTAATGCCTCTGACTTGTGAGAAATCAAGTATATCAGACTATATCACAAATAGTCGTCAATGAAGGTGATGAAGTAATATGCACTATGTGCTGCCCTCACATTTATTTGACCACATATGTCTAAGTAGACTAATTGAAATGGAAATTTAGCTCTAGTCCTAATACTGAAAAGTTTTATTGTACTCTTTCTTTCTAGATAAGAAACGTATCTAGGTAAGATAGACTTTTCTATATTACCTAACAGTCCGGCCTTAGCTAGACAGTTTAAGCGATCTTGGCCCATATGGCCTAGTCTAGAATGTCATAGCTTAATATCATCTTTCGGCGAATTTAAGCTAGTGACTAAGGAGTAACTTTCACAAGGATCAATATCCATTATGAAAAAAAAAATTCCGATCTATATCCATGGCCATAATAGGCATCATCCAAATACAACCTAACAACATCATTCAGCTTCATCTGTTCCTAGTTTGGAGGCAAGAAATAGATGATAGCTTGAATCTATTGCTTACTACTGAGAACATAATCAGCCTCAGCCAGATCACTAATTATGTTGGACATTATCCTCAAATGTTTCTACATAAGAATATCGAGATACTTTTTTTAAAGGTACTAATCCTTATTGTCAAAGTATAAATCTTTGACACAAAAGCTTCCTAAATATCAATTTAAGGGGTATCCCAAAGTTCTTTCGTATTCTCATAAACACGAAATTGCCTTGTGATTTTATCCATCATAAAACTCAGTAATATCAAACGTGCAATAAAATTCTTATTATTCTAAACAGCATAGGCATGACAATCACGCTTATGTTGTGCAGTGTTGCCTTCATCAGGCTTTAACATAATCATAAATACTAGCTCAAGAACCTCTTGTTCTTCGAACATGTACTAGATTTTCATATTTTAGAAGAAACTGACATCTCTATAGGGAATTCAAAATATAAGAACACATCAGAAATTTGATTTAGGCAATATGAACCAGTTTACTTAATATTCACAACTTCAATGACACAGAGTCTTTGATTAGTCTCAAAATCGAAGTGAGTGGCTAGCAAGCTTCCCATTACCATTCAAGAGTTAATCTCAAACCAAGGTCATTCAAAGTACATATCTAGTAAACTTAAGTGGATGTAAATAAACAAACACATTTTGTTCATTCACATAACAAACTTTCGTACATATCTGAGATTGTACAAACAAAAGTATAAATATACTCAGATAAAGGTACACAACCTATTGCACAAAAGAATTATCCCCTACAACAGCATATGTATAAGGAGAATACACTAGACAGGGCAAAACTAATCACACATCAAACCCTAAAAAGGTGTTCTGGAGTTCAAGTCTGAGAATCTATATCCATCTCTAGATTAGTTTCATTAGACTTTAACAGGATAACATATTAATATACAATGGTTGTACTCCTAAAGGTTTACCACAGTGAACAGAATTGAGTCCAAATCTATTTGAACAAGACCAAAAGAAACACATAAGTGTATTCCTTAGCCGAGTAGCAGGTTATCTCAAAACTGCTTCTCAACTTCAACACAGTAGGGGGACACATCTCCCTTAAGAGGCCTTTGTGCCCTAAATGCTTCAAAAGCATGACAAGAGCAACCTTATAGTTGTACACTAGGGTATTCCAAAGACTACTTATGCCTTATTAGATTTTAAGGGTCGTCAGCAAGTCACGAAATATTGCTGGCCAATCCTCCCCCTAAAATGTAATCACCAAAATAAATGGCATCTTGCATATCTTTATGCACTGTATTGATGTGTTCAACTATCATGTGTATGTTATCCTTGGATATATCCATGGCAATAAATGCCTCTACATTACATGTTGTCTCAAAGACTCAGTGTTAATGTTCGGATAACTCCAGGTGGACATCGTTATCTAGCTACTCATGCCAAATAATTTTTAGGTCAAATCTCATATTTCCCAAAAACAAGATTGAAAATTGAATTTTCAATCTTCCGATGACTCATCGTATGATTTACGCTATATCTAGTAATTTTTTAAACATATTCCAAAAATTTTATAGGTTTTAAAAAATAACTAATTTTTAACAAACCTATTTGAAAAATTAGATTTTTCTGGTCAAATTTTGGAATTTAATTGAACAAAACTGAATTATTCAATTAAAATACAAAATTTCTCCTAAATTTGACTCAATTTTGACTTCAAAGTCAAAATAAATCAAATTTAGGACTTAATTGAGTACAAAATTAATCCTTAAGGATCAATTTATAATTCAATTAAAAACTACAATGACTGATTTACAAAAAACTAGTCGGGGTATTTAAGATTTTCGCGAAAAATCACAAAATTATGAAAATGCCCCTCTCAGAAAAATCTGGGGTTTTCTCTCTCCCTGACTTTCTCTCTCCTCTCTTGTACCCGGAAACACCCCGACCTACCACCTATGACATCTCCCAGACGATAGAGAGTCGTTCCTCACCACTGCAAGGTATCAACTTACCCCACTTCCATCTACTACCGTGCCACGGTTGTCGTTTGCGGAGGACATCTCCCTCTGTCAGAATCCGCATCGGACCTCTATGATGGAGGGCAAACGACGGCGACTTCTGACGAGAACTCGACATCAAAATGTTAAGGACTCATCGGTAGTCATGTTCTGACTTATTACAAGTCTTGGTTTGACCAGAGTAAGCCAAAATCACGAAGAGAAGATTTGGGCAAAAATTTGCCCGATTAGGGTTCTCCGAGATTGAATGAAATGGTAAAATTTCAATTTGATCCCAGGTTCTTTCCCGAAACTACACGGAGGTCCTAGCAACAAGAGCCACGTTGATAGGAAAATTATGATTTGGTACTTTATGATTTCTCGCATTCGCGAACTAATCCAATCAATTTGGACAAATTTCAATTTAATACAAATAGTAATAAATCGAATATCAATTAAATACCAACAGATTGTAAGATTCAATTCAATCATAATCACAATCACAATAATATTTAAATCATATTAACAAAAAATTATTCAATTTAAAGTATCATTTGATTATCAAAACACGGTAATAACCATGCTCTGATATCAACTGTTGGGGGATCAGGCTGTAATTATCAATTAATTTTGCCCGAATCCCATTTAATTAAACAACATTAATTAAACCGTACTTACTTGTTGAAGTGAGTACGTCACAGGTCTCTAAGTCCATTGGTCTTGATCAGCAACCGTGAGTTGCTGGCCGAGTTACGATCATATTCTAACAGATCATAACTTGGTTTCCACGATTGGCCCATAATGTATATCTTGAAAAATATCAAGTACTAAATTGATATTTTCCTATACAAGTGGATATCTGGACAGGGCTCGCCCATAAATGTCAAGCTTAGCCTGCTTGAAACCATCGAGCTTGGCACGCTCGAAACCGTCGAGCTTGGCCCGCCCGAGAATGTCGAGCTTAGCCTACCCGAAACTGTCGAGCTTGGCCTACCCAAAACTATTGAGCTAGGCCTACCCAAGGGCAGGGCCCGACCATAATCCGTCGAGCTAGGCCCACCCGAGGGCAGGGCCCAGCCGAAAATAGTTTGGACCAGCTCGTGGCAGCACGCTCAAATGATGACTAAGGGCCCTATTTATAGGGAAAGCAAGCAGCTGACAAGCAGCTAACAAGTAGCTGACATGTATCGCTACGTGGCTCATCACGTAGTTCAACGCATTGCAAGCCTGAACCTAGCAGCTGAGTCAGTAGCTACGTAAGCAGCTGCTCAGCTACCTGCTTACTTTTCATGCTTTTCTATTAGGATAGTGCTTATCTTTTCGCTGACGTCAGCGCATCCATACGGATAATGTCGGTCCACTAACCGATCTAATATCCGAGTCCATTTGACCCGAGCCCAAATTTGCACGATGAATGTCATCCGAGCTCGGAGTCCAACACTTGGATTCAAAAAATTATATAAAATTACCAGATAAATTTTTAAAAAATTTAATTGGAGAGAAAAATTGGAAATGGTACAAAAAAATTTCCTTTTTTTCCTTTTTTGATTTTTTTTTATAAAAAATGACTGGATGCTGACTGGGCGGTGTGGCCCAATCAATGAGGGCCACGTCGTCCAGTTTGCCACGTTGGATGAAGGGCGCGCGGGTTGTCCAATGACAACCCGCCACGTAGCAGACCGAGGCCGTAACTCGCACACCCCAACCACTGTTGTGCGTGGTCTAACACGGCTGTATAACTAAAAAAAAAATAAGTTCTAAATATGATCCATGAATTAGGGAATTAATTTTCCTTTGAAAAGACATAAAGACTACATCTTATGTTAATTAATTGGCCGTTTAAACATTTATCTCGTATAAGATTTATGTTGTCCCCTTATGAAGAAGTTTCCAAAAAATGTCTGAATTTTACTTGGACGGATCTATCACATTAACTTCCCAAACTTCTTTTCCTCTGTTTCTTTTTTTGGTCTTGAAAACAAGAATTACTCCCTCTTTTATGTAAAGACCTAATAGACAGGTGTATCACCCTCCATAAATCCAAATAGTCCACATAATTTTATGTCCATTTGACCGCACATACTTCAGATTATCTGAGGTATGTACGAACCACGGCCCACTAGGTACAAGACAATCCCGCATAATGGTTCACATTATAAATTACAACACTGCGAATACAACATCACACTGATACAGTCACAATGACAATTACGAAAATCACAATAACGAGCACAATACATCAAACTCGTACAGAATGTACTTACACAATACATCAAACTCGGAGAAAATCCACTTATCTTATGCATATATCTTAAACTTGATCCCACAACTTTTGAATCGTCCTTCAAACATCACTCCAAAGATCCTATTCGTAATTCTAGATCAGATTCTAAGATGGCACTTACACAAAACTATGATAAGATGATAAACATACTCACTCTTCAACTCTCAAGGTTGCAGCTAGCCCCCTTTTCATATGTTCTTCGTCATCTTGTTTTCTTCACTTTTACAAATAGCATTTATATCTCATTATTCAGCTCATACAAATCCAACTGACTGGTAGAGAATAACTTATCAAATCTTTCTAGTGACTCTTCTAACGCCTCTCCCGCCAAAATTTCCTTTGTCCGATCGTCCTTTCAGTTTTTAGGAAGGAAAATTTTGTGAGAGAGTATTGAGAGATAAAGAAGAATGAGTGGCTAGCCTTTTATGGCTTGAAAGTTTTGCTCTAAGGGTGCTAGAATTTGGAACAAATTCCAAAGGACCACTACACAATTTTTAAAATATCAGAATACCTCTTATCAATTCAATAATTTATTATTTTAGATTTATCCAATTATTATAATTTACACAAAAGAAAAAGTGATGGCTAAGAAGTAGGGTTTCTAGAGAAAAAATATGATGAATTTTTTTAAAAAATATTTTTTTTTTGAAAAAAAAATGTTTTTTAATGATTCGTTATTTTTCGCAAAAATACTGTTCTAAAATTTGATTTTTTTGTCCTCATGTTTACTCAATTCACTCTCGTAATTCAAGTTTAAATATAAAAAAATTAGGATTATTATATTGTTGCATAGTAACGGTGTTCTATGCCAAAAACATATGAAACGAAATTCCTTGTCCCTTATAAAAGTTAAAAGCAGAATAAAAACAATCTGGAAAGTGAATTGGGCACTTCCTGCCTCCTGGAGCTTTCCAAACGAAGACAGCTGTAACGCCGCTCTAGATTTTGTCAAAAACAAGAAAAGGACCGAAGGCAAAAAGAAACTAGAGGAGAAAATCATCTGAATTCTTAGGGTGCGTTTGGTACGATTTCTGGACAGAACAGAATAGTACTGGATAAAACAGTACTGGATAGAACTACTTGTTCTAGCTGTACTATCCTATATTTGGTTATTTCATTACATGATTGAATATTTTGTCTATTTCTCAATTATATATGTATAATAATTTAATCTAAAATTTTGTTAAAGATAAAAATATTCTACATCAGATAATATTCATTAAATTGAGTAAAATCAATCATTACATTAACAATAATATTATATATAAAATCTTTGAATAAAAAATCAGAATTAAAACTAAATATTCAAAATTAATCCTTATGAATTTAGATCATGTTAATTACATTATAAATATTTTTAATATGATATCACATAATTAAACAAATATATTTTTGTAAAGATAAAATATTATTAAAAATTATTCATGCATGTATACTATATAACAAATGGGTATGTTAAATTTAATTATTTGAGTGACTCACTAAAATAATATCGTTGTAAATATGTATGTATTGATCAAATATATAGATTAACCACTTTCATATTTTTATATGGATTTATATCCGAAATATGAAATATAGAAAATTTAAATGAATCTCAATTAAAAAAATTGTATATAAGATCTAAAAAATTTATAGTAGAGAAAATGATTATTAATGATTGAGTAAATATGGTAACAAATAAGAGAAAAGAAATAATATAAGGTAATACGGTAAAAACATGCCATAAGAGATTTCTGTCCTTGCACAAAAATTTTTGTCCCATGAAAATAGGTGGGACAAGAAATTAGGAGTGGGCTTGGACAAGGATTCAATTTTGTCCTGTCCATTTCTTGTGCCAAACATAGGTTTGGACAAAAAACTTTGTTCAGTCCTGTCCAAGCCTTAATACCAAACGCACCCTTATAGTACAACATAATCCTTTGACACCTTTATGAAATGATATTAATTTCGTGAATAAACGCGTAATTAATAATTGTATGCCAATAATTCGTCCTCACATCGTCATAGACTTGTGTATGGAGCAATTAACATTATTGATGAATAACTATAAAAAAAAATTAGATGCAATTATGATCCTTGAATTAGGGAATTAATTTTCTTTTGAAAAGACATAAAGACTACATCTTATGTTAATTAATTACCCTTTTAAACATTAATCTCGTACAAGAACTATGTTGTCCCCTTATGAAGAAGTTTCCAAAAATGTCTGAATTTACTTGGACGGATCTCTATCACATTAACTTCCCAAACTTCTTTTCCTCTGTTTCTTTTCTTGGTCTTGAAAACAAGAATTTTTCTTGTGCACTTCACCAAAAAGTCAAAACCCATAAAACCAGACACATCTCCCCAACCCCAAATCATTTTTCAAATTTCGTAATTAAAATACGAGATTATCAAATAAATAAGATTAGAGACCGATTAACATACATCTTAATCCCGAAATAATTTTAAACGCCAGCTAAACAGCCAAAAAAGCAAACAAGCTTCTTTCTTCCACTGGAAGCCTCCTGTCCTGTCGGGAACAACAAGAAGCCAAAATGTCGGTGTCGTGCGGGATGGAGTGCGTGGTGGTTCTCGGCTGCCTCCGGTGGGCGTGGAAGCGGTGCACGTACGTCGGCTCCGACGACAGCGCGTCGTGGCCGGCCGCGACGGAGGCGGAGTTCACCCCAATCCCACGCGCCTGTCGCGCCATCCTCGCCGTCTACGAACACGACCTCGCCAACCCGCAGTACCCTCCCCCCGGCGGTTACCGAATGGACCCAGACGCGGTCCTCAAGCGCGTGACCTACGAGCAGACCCAGGGCCGAGCCCCGCCCTACCTCATCTACCTCGACCGCGAGAACAAGGAGATAATCCTCGCAATCCGGGGCCTCAACCTCGCTAAGGAGTCGGATTATAAACTACTTCTGGACAACGGCCTTGGCCGGAAGATGTTTGACGGAGGTTTCGTCCACGATGGACTTCTTAAGTCCGCACTATGGCTTCTAGCAGAGGAGGGGGATTTCATTAGGAGGTTATGGGAAGAGAACGGGAGGGAGTTTGATGTCGTTTTTGCCGGGCATTCGCTAGGTTCTGGTGTTGCCTCGTTGCTCGCCCTAGTTGCTGTCAATCGCAGGCAGCTGCTCGGTGGAATCCCGCGTGAAAAGATACGCTGCTACGCTGTCGCACCCGCCCGCTGTATGTCGCTCAATCTGGCTGTCAAGTACGCTGATGTGATCCACTCGGTCATTCTGCAGGTGTGGAGGATGCGACTGTATCTGGTGTTAACCTCTGCCTGTGTCAATTTGAGTGTTTGACTGTGTTTTTGTGTTTTCCAGGATGATTTTTTGCCGCGGACAGCTACGCCTTTGGAGGATATTTTTAAGTCGGTTTTTTGGTTAGTGTCGGATTGTGTGTTTTTTAGGAAATTAAAGGGAGGAGTTGTGTTGCTATTTGTTTGTAATTCTTTTAAACCAGTTATTGGTTCCGTGGACAGCTTGCCGTGTCTGTTATTTATGGTTTGCCTGAGGGATACCTTCATCCCGGAAGGTCGAAAGCTCAAGGATCCGAGAAGGCTTTACGCTCCTGGGAGGATGTACCACATTGTCGAGAGGAAATTTTGCAGGTGATTATTCAAATCCTGTTGTTTGAAGTTCTTGCTCTCCTGGCAACTTAGTTGAATTCTCGCATCAAACAAAACTGGTGTTCTAGATTTTAAAGGATTTCTTTAATTGGGATTATAGATGGTGTTCTTTTCTTGTCCTTAACATGTATGCTTTCAAGTTGCATTGATGAGTGTTGAGCTTCTGAGCGAATTGATTTAGGCATTGAGTTTGTGCGTGTGCAGAGCTGCATTCAAGTTGCGTTTTGATGAACAAGAGGGCTATTAGGAGATGCGTTTGAATTATCTCATCGAAACAAAACTGGTGTTCTAGATTTAGTAGAGTTTCTTCATTGAGATTACCAATGGCATTCTCTTCACATGTATGGCTTTATCAAGTTGTAGTTTTGATTGAAATTTTTGATTGAATTGATTTAGGCATTGTTGAGTTTGCGTGTGTGCAAAGCTGCATTGTGATGAAACAGAAGGCTAGTTAGGAAGTTGTGGATCTGATGCAATAGTATTTACATTTTTCGTATTCTACAGATGTGGAAGGTACCCTCCAGAGGTTAGAACTGCTATTCCTGTGGACGGAAGATTCGAACACATTGTATTATCGTGTAATGCCACGTCGGATCATGGTATTATTTGGATTGTAAGGGAAGCGGAGAAGGCTTTGCAGGTAATCTTCTTTCTGTTATCATCAAAGTATTAAATTCTTTTCTTAATCTCTTTGTTATAGGATAATTGTAAAGAAGCCAGATTACTTTTTTTTTCTGGTATAAAATGCATCTTAATATTATCCAACAACTAATGACCATACACAAAAAAGTGAAAAATTTCCACTAGGTTCGTGTCTCCAAGCTTTGATTTAATAAAAAGTGATCATGCACTGGAAACATTTCTGTATAGCTGTCTGCACGTAGGAGTTTTCTTGTACCTCAACTTGTCTGTCTCTTCCTTTCCGGAGGTTTCATTGTCTTCTTGGTTCCTTTTCCACCTGGAAAGTTCATTTAACAAAGGTTCTTTTTTTATCCTGTGTTTGGATCTATCGTCACTTTTGAAAGGTCAACCTGTAAAATAAAACAACGGTCGGATTTGCCTTGTTTTCTGCAAGCCAGAGCTGGTTCTGCGAATTGCATTTCTTACCATTGTCCCAAACACCAAAGAATATGCGATCCTCATCCTCTGTGATTCTTAATCCATTTGAACACGGTAGATCGGGAACAAAAAGCTGCCATGTTGATCATATTACCACCAAAAAAAAAAATCATACTTTTCAACAGAGATAGTGAACTCAGTGAAGATAGGATTAGACCCAAAATTTTCACTTACGGACCCAACACACCAAGTCAGTAATCTAAGTCAATTATCCGCAGAGTATATATGATCTTTTCCGGATGTGGGAAAAATATTCTCAAAGGAAAATAAATACTTGGGATGGAAACTCCTTTAATGTTATGATATTTCTCTGCTGAGATGTTCCTGTTTCTGCAGAGAATGTCGGAATCCAGTTCCGGTACAATTGCAACCGCTCCAAAGATACAGAAGATGGATAGATTGCAGACACTCGAGAAGGAACACAGAGACGCATTGGAAAGAGCTGTTTCTTTGAATATTCCTCATGCTGCGTCGACGCTAGATGAAGAATGTCCAGAGGCCGAGCGTTCTCAGTGCGAAGAGGAACTCGAACAGAAAAATAAATCCAAGGCCGATTCGAACTGGGATGAAGTCGTCAAGGTGTTGTTCAAAAAGAGTGAATCAGGAGCCGTATCTGCAAATGAAGATGTTGAAATTCCCAGACACTAATGATTCTTTTCCTCTCGAGCATTTTCGGGATGATAGTTTTATTTTCTTCGGAAGATGTTGTATAAATATTCTTAGTTGTTGTACATCTCATTTCAAAAGGAGAGATTTTGTAAGCCAAGAATGCAAAAGTTATATCGAGTTGAGTAACCTTAGAGCTGAAACACTCAAATAGTTAATTCAATTTATTCTTTCAATTTATCACGATTGGATTATTTGTAAATAAGTACTTTATGTTATTCGAAATAATAGTGTTGTGCCGTAATTGTAGAAATTATCAGTTTTTTTTTTTACAAAAAATCATTAGATTAAAATTATAATCTCAAAGAATCTTGTAACATATCAGTTGTCCCAAATATATTTAGCACATTCTATTTACATAACAATTTTATTTCACTAACTAAATGATTATAATAAGATTTAGTGTATTCCACTTTAGTTGAATAATATATAAAAATAACAAATTTTGAAAAGACACTTATGTTTGAGGTAATATCTGCGAGATATTCCAACAAAAAAAGGATATATCTACAAGATTAAATATTTTAGATGTTTGGATAAATAGTCCACACTTTCAGGAATATTTATTTGAGAGTTCTCGCCACATTTTTGGATGTGTTAATAAATCGATACAAATTAGTTAACTCTAATATCATATTTAAAGTGAATAAAACTCTTATATTGGTCCGCGGGTAGAGATAAATTTATACACATACAATCAGTAAAGGTGAGCATTCAGTGCGGAGCCAGAATTTTATTGCGGTGGGGACAATGTATAAAATATTTAATTATTTTAATATTTAATTTTAATTTATAGATTGATTAATATTTTAGTGTGGTCAATTTTTTTATTTTAATAGGTGCATATACTAAAATATATACTAAATTATCAAATAAATAAAAAATTAAGTGTGATTAATTTGACCCCACTCAAATATATCTCCTTCCGCCCCTGTGAGCAGAGGACAGCAATATTTACAGCTTGCAACCTAATAGCTCATGACCAAAATCCATTTTTTGGAAAGCGATTGGAAATCACAAATTAGACCATTCACACTAGTATTTCTGGAGCAACCCATTCCTCGTCATCCCCGAAATAAATAACTAATTTATCACTCATTCTTATTAACCCAACCCAACTTATTGAATTTTCTACCACACTCACATTCTTACCCAAAACTCATCTCCAACCAATAAACAATAAGATTTCTCATCCACGTCATAAATTTAATTCATTTTAATTTTTTTAATCCACATATTATCTAAAATTATGTCGTAAATTTGTGAATTTTTATAAAAATAATTGTAAACATAAATTTCGTATTTCACATTAAAAATTAAATTTCAAAAATAAAATAAAAATATAATTTGGACGAAAAGATTTTGATTGAAAATAGATCGAATTATAGAGAAGATACAAATTTGGTTTTGGTGTAAAAATAGGTTGATATATAGGGACTTTATTTAGGTTGATATATAGGTTGGTTTTGCACGCGCTCCCATCCCCGAGGCAGGGAGGGACGCCGCTGCAGGTCGTCTTAGATTTGAACTCCTGCAACTTCTTAGCGTATGATATTTGATGTGCTTGCAAGTGACTCCTAGTAATTAACTGATCATGAATGAGGTTAAAAAGATTATGTATATCATAAATATTCCTACTTCGTAGCTCGGACATATCTCTATCAAATCGATTTATGATATGTTAATTCATCTTCTACATCTTGGCATGTCTTCCTCACCCTCTTTTTCCTTTAGGAAGCTTAGTAAAACAATAAACCCGAAGAAAAATAATCCGCCGAACCATCCTCCACCACCTCCACCGTTACCCCGCCACCATCGTCGCCATCATCTCCATCGTTTCCACCTTTTCCGCCCCAGTTGTCGTTGATCTCATGGAGAACTTTAGAAGGATGCAAATAGTTACCTCGGACAAGGGCTTTGGTAATCGTCGGTGCCTGACGTTTAACCGTCTCGATTTGTCCCGATGCAGAGCATGTTGCACTATGCAGAAAGAAAGAAAGAAAGAAACAGCAAGCAATGACAGAATTATTGGAACGAGCATGGTCAACGGCAGAGAACAAGTAAGTCCAACAAATTTTTTGAGAGCTAAGTGTGTAGAAGAATTCTCACCAAAGCACACGCACATTTAGCAGAAATTAATAGCTTTCTATGTCCTCTCCATGAATTGGAAGGGTGAGCCTGTATGCAATCCCTTGTTGGAACACATCCAGTGATCATGTTTGACTCGGCTGTATAGACGACGAAAAACCTGGATAAAACCAAGTAGGACCTTCAACAATTTAACAATAACCAATCAATCTTAAGATAAGTATGTGTTAAGTAGTAGGGTCAATTCCTACTTAATTTTTTATTTATTTGATAATTTAATATATAATTAAGTATATGCACTCATTAAAATAAAAAATTGATCCCATTAAAAAATCAATTAATCTATGAATTAGAATTATATAGTAAAAAATTATATAATTTATATATTGTCCCCATTCAGAAATTTTTTTGACTCTGCCTCTGTCAGACAGTGTCTGATTTTAGATGCCGAAAGTTAACAATTTTTGTGAGACCGCTCTTTTGTTCTCTCGTTTCTAAATAAATTTTGCAAATAGAAGTTGAGGAACTTTGTGCTTTTCCGAAGCACTTACAAGTTACAACTACTCGGGTATATCAAACACACACACAAGAATTCAGACATTTCTACGCATTACTCAAAACATATACCGACTGTTGGATGATGCCAACTCTGAAAGCACAAACTAATCGTCCCACTCACCAAAATGGAAACCAGGAACCGGGCTACAGTTGACCGGACCGGGTCGAGGACACGCGAACCGGGTTTAGGACTGGCGCGGAGCTGCTGGAGCCTTCAAACGGAGAATTGGGGCCGGAGTCGTCTTTCTTTCTTCTTCCCTTGTTTCTTCAACCATTCTTTCGATTTTCTCGTCCATTTTTATGTTTAGGTGTAGTTCCTAGCGGGAATATTGGGTAGCACTGCCGGCTTAAATACTTTTTACAGTTCTATAATTTTTTTATTATGCCAGAAGGCGAACCTTATTTGTTGACTACGGAGTGTTTACATTGGAGCTGTATAAAATAAATTCTTAATTTTTTTTGGGAAAAGAATCTTTAAGTACCCTGTGGTTTGCAAAAAAATCACTTTAGTACCCTGTGGTAAAGAACTCTTAATTCGAGTCATACCTCACCAATTTTCCATCACTTTGGTCCCAAATTACGATACTGCCCCTCCCTAAATCAGAACCTAACCAAACCCAATTCAACCGGACCGGACCTATATTCAATTTAACCCAATGGGACGTAGAAAATAAAATATGACTCGGATTGAGCTAAAATTTTACAAGAAGCATCCTCAAAATACACAGGAGTTACAGAAAAAATTTCAAGAATTTTAGAGGCCTGGAAGTATTTTTTTATTTTTCAAAACGCTAAAATTTCGTAAAATCACATAAAATAGAAAATACATCCAATTAAGTTGAAACTTGTCCTAGTGATGCATTTTAGTTCCTACATTTATTGGAGGTTCTTAAGATTTCATGGGACAAGTTTCAACTCAATTGGATGTATTTTCTATTTTATACAATTTTACGAAGTTTTAGCACTTCAAAAAATAAAAGAAATACTTTTGTGCCTCTAAAATTCCTAAAATATATTTCTTAAATCATAAGTATTTTTAGGATTCTTCCCAATGGGACAAGTTTCAACTTAATTGGATGTATTTTCTATTTTATATGATTTTACGAAGTTTCAGCACTTTAAAAAAAAAATTACTTTCGGGCCTCTAAAAATTTTGAAAATTTTTCCGTATGTCCTACTTATTTTTAGAATTCTTCTTGTAAAATTTCAGCTCAATCCGAGTCATATTGTATTTTCTACGCTCCATTGGATTAAATTGAATATGAGTTCGGTCTGGTTGAATTGGGTTTGATTAGGTTCTGATTCAGGGAGGGGCAATATCGTAATTTTGGGACCAAAGTGATGGAAAATTGGTGAGGTATGACTCGAATTAAGGGTTCTTTACCACAGGGTACTAAAGTGATTTTTTTGCAAACTACAGGGTACTTAAAGATTCTTTTCCCATTTTTTTTTGTCGATTTTAATAAATTAATAATTTATCAAAAATACTTTTCCCTCCATCTAACAAGAACTGGTTCAGAAGAGAGCATTTAAATTCTTAACCTAGACTTGGCAAAGCTTAGTTTAACAGAGATAAAAGATTCAGGAGCAAAATCACAAACCAAAAACCTCTAACATCCTTCCATATACAAACACCAAAGTTCCAGAATTAAATTTTGAAATGCAAATCTCAAAAGGTGTGTGTGATTAAGCATCACTTGCTGCAAACTCCCATCATCCAACTCGATTTCTCTCTCAACTCTGCATGGCATGGTAGTTCTCCAACTCTTTGTCAAGCTGCTCCGCTGTCTTCTCAACAGGTTGCTTTCCTCGGCCACCACCAAAACCTCGACCCCTGCCTCGGCCACGTCCATTCTTCAGGCCACCACGACTACTCTTCGGACTGCATAAATATCCAGACACAGGTTAAGTGACATCTCAATCATCTGCTCACTCTTATTCATAAAGAGGAGACTAAAGAAGCTCCTAAAAAACCTCATATGAATATGCTGATTACTAAACATCAATCAAACAACTGACAGGGAGATTAACATGTGGTTTGACTAACCATGCAAAAGAAATTTTGTTCATAAAGCCAACCGCCAAACATAATGGTTTATATAATTCATGAGAAAAAGAAATCATCTACCAAAACAAGCAAGAGGTCAACGGGACTATACAACTCACCCAGTGCCACGGCTGGATGGAACAGATCCTTTGGTACGATCAGGTCCCGCCCTGCACAAATTCCAGGTTGAACATTTAATTTTCCGATATCTTTTGCATAATAGAATAGTGACGGACAACTAGCCACACTTAAGCTTTTTCATCCATATCCTAATCAACAAATGACTGAGACATGCCAAAAAAGGAAATGCTCAAGGAAGTGCATTTTCAGGGAAGGCAACTCCGTAAAGGACAGATAAATGATCCTTACCATTGGTGATGAGGGATATATAAAGCATGATCAAAACAAGCTCCAGGAATAAATGAGGTCGGTATAAGCAATGATTTGTATAATTTGGCTCAACTAGAGGCATCTATCAAAGTGTCAAGAAAGAGAGAAAATACAAATTTACTGCCCACTGCATAAACCAACATTAAACAACGGGTATAACAAGAAGCAGACATGCATGCAAATCAGTAGAAAACATTTCAGATTTTAGATGACATCCAAGTAATCTGAACCCGAGTACAAAAATCAAGCTTAAGAAGAAACAAACGTACGTCTTAACCACTGTTCTCTTCCTCCTCCCATTCACTCCAGTCACATTTACTTGAGCAGTAATTGGAGACACCTCAGCCGAAGCACCCACAATCTCAATCTTCATGGGCCTGCCATCTAACAGAACATTGTTGTACTTCTTCAGAGCAGCAAATGCATCACTTCGCCGGACATATACTACTTCAGCTGAGCCCTGTAATGACGCTCCAAAGAATGAGAAACATGGAAACAACAAATTCGAACAAACATATAACAGTTGAGCACGCACGTGAACAAACAACCATAGAAGTACAATATAATATTGATAGAAACATCAATTGCTACTCTAAACTATTTGATCATATTTCTCACTAATTGGATTATTGATAAATAGAACATAATCAGGTCAGCAGCATATAAAGTTTAAGCAACACCACTATAAGATAGGCTTTTGCATCGCATCAAGTAAGGCACTCACCCAAATGTGTTTTGGTATCTGATTCATATATGGCAATGTTTAATTGCCAGTGCAGTATTTAATTTGGTAGTTAAAAACACACTTAATAGTTGTCTGGAGGAAAATTTCAAAGAATGCAACTATATGTTCAAGACAATCTCAAATACCATCTAAAATGTGAATGTATAGACTCCCATTCATCAGAATAAGAGAAATCATGCTATCATAAACTGAAAATGATTAATAGAAGAAAGTCCAGAAAAGAACTTACTGTAGATCGACCACTTTTATCGTAGTGAACATTATATCTTTTCAAGTCTCCAATCTCAGAAAAGAGATCCTGAGGCGCAGCAAAAAGTACCTTAGGAATCCATCTTTGCAAAGATCTAACATGAACAAAGATATTCGAATTTGTACCCTTATATCATCATTAGACACTCCATGATCCAAGTTTGATATGTATAACTTGGTACCAACTTCCACTCCCGTTATCCCTGCAGCTCTGATACTATCTTCAAGCAAATGATGCTGCCAAGCAAAATTCCTAGTTCGGCGAGCAGGCTGATGAAAGCAAACAGAAGACGTCAGCTTGCTACCAGATAACAAGATCACCGCTCTTCAGTGTCATTCTCATACGGAAAGGTCCCAAAAGAGAAAAATAAACTGCATTTTTCGGTCAAACTTTAGCAGCCATGAGACCAAACTTCAGGATGATTGAATAAATGGATGGCCCCTGGCAGTACATCACTCAACTCGTTGCATAAACAAAGCCGAGGGTTCCAGTTCTGCTCTTTTGCAACCTTGGAATAGAATAGGAGCAAAATAGAAACTCCCAGGGAAGTTACACATCTAGCAAGAGGATCCACCTCAAAACTCCCGGTCTAGACAAGCTGAGACCCGAAGACTCCACACACAATGGAGTTGAACTAATGAAGTCCCCCATCATAAGCCATGGAACATTAAACACTACCGAAGTAGAATTTTCTATGTACTTTTATGGACCTGATTTGTTGAAAACTCCATCATATGTCAACCAAAATTACCCGCAGCTCGAATTTACCCACAGAAAATAACATATATGAATTGGCCACAGAAGATTAGGAGATGCGGTCAAAATCAGCTCTTCCGTGGTCAAGACTAATAATGTCGATCCCACTTTGCTGCATTCTAAAGTGTGTATAGAGACCCTCAGTATACGGAATTCTTAAGCATTCAGATTCACTTGCGAGCTTGCCTTTGAGATAGAAAACTGTGATGGCCGAGAATTGACCGATAGGGGACCTCTCCGAGCTGCGCCTGTCATTCTTCCACCAACAAATTTCCCACCAGATCCTCTACCACGACGGGCCCTACCACACCCTCTACCCATTTCACTGTTCTTCTTTATGATATCATCCAGCGACATGTCCACTGAAGTTGCCATCGTACCTTGCAGAAAAAGTGCTTAAATCTCTCACCAAAAACACAACCTGGCGATAACCTAATAGAAGGAAGAAAAAAAACCCAAAATAAGGTCAGAAAATCGCAACAAACTCCAATAACAAGCTCTTGCACAATAAGAGACCTATTCTCCTATCGTAGTAACTCCGATCTTACAGATTGACACCCTAATCGAACAACATATTATTGTTCTTTCTCAGATAGTTAAAAACCAACACCAAAATTTAACAAACCGATCCCTGAAAACCAGGAACTACGCAAGCCGAACAAGTCAAAATCAATGTTCTCAAAGCGTAGAAAACCGTTCAATCGCGAAGACGAGACCTCTCTATACGAGAGCTAGCCACTCACAACTAATATATTCACGGCCTAATACAACAGATTCTAAACACCACCGCCGAACCAGAAGATCTCACGCCAGCAAAACAACATCCAGATTCACGTTATCGAAGCTAAACAGAAACTTTCGTCCGGAAGATATTAAGTCGAAGGCGAACACGCAAGCCCCGAGCGAGATAGAGAGAGTACCGAGAGAAGAGAGAAGATTCGAACCGGTTGGAAGAGGAGGAGAGAAACCGTACGCGAGGGAATACTGTGATCTCGGGCTCTAGGGTTTGACGAATTGGGGAGTGGCTTTCTTTAGGGCTTTTTTCTCTTGGAAACCGTTTTCTCGTCTTCTAGTTTTGGGGGTGTGGGGGTGCTGTTTTGTTGGAACGTGCATTTTATGTTTCAGTTTCTCCTAGATTAATGACGTGGTGATTTTGATTTCATTATAAATTTTAGGGAAAACTCACTTTTAGTACCCTGTAGTTTTTGTGAAAATCACTTTAGTACCCTATGGTTTAAAACCCATCAATCGGGTCATACCTCACCAATTTTCCATCACTTTTGTCCCAAAATTACGATACTACCCCTCCCTCAATCAGAACATAACAAAACCCAATTCAACCCGACTAAACCCACATCCAATTCAACCCAATGGGGCGTAAAAAATAGGATATGATTCGATTGAGCTGAAATTTTACAAGAAGTATCATAAAAATACACATGATTTACAAAAAACAATTAAGGAATTTTAGAGGTTCGGAAGTATTTTTTTATTTTTCGAAGCGCTGAAATTTCGTAAAATCGTATAAAATAGAATATATATCCAATTGAGTTGAAACTTGTCCCAGAAAACCTTAAGAATCTCTAATAAATTTAGAAACCAAAATACATCATTGGGACAAGTTTCAACTCAATTGGACGCATTTTCTATTTTATACAATTTTACGAAGTTTCAGTGCATCAAAAAATAAAAAAATACTTCCGGACCTCTAAAATTCTTGAATGTTTTTTTTGTAAATCATGTGTATTTTTAGGATGCTTCTTGTAAAATTTCAGCTCAATCCGAGTTATATCCTATTTTTTACGCCCCATTGGGTTGAATTGAATGTGGGTTCGGTCGAGTTGAATTGGGTTTGGTTAGGTTCTGATTGAAGGAGGGGTAGTATCATAATTTTGGGACCAAAGTGATGGAAAATTGGTAAGGTATGACCCGATTGATGGATTTTAAACCACAGGATACTAAAGTGATTTTCGCAGAAACCACAGGGTACTAAAAGTGACTTTTCCCTAAATTTTACTTAGATTGATTTTTATTGTTTTAAATTTTTTGGACTTTTTAAAATTAAAACATAATGACGTGACACATTTATATTGATCTCGATGTCATGTTAGCTCATCCACAGTACTGAACTCACTTCAATTTTTTTTTCTCGTCCACATTAGTTCATGGACTCCAAGTTTAGTATTTTTTTTCACAACAGAAAATCAGTTACATTAATTTCACATCAGCTTCATGTCAGTTTTTTTTAAATAAAGCTACTATATTAAATTAAAAAATAATATCAAATGAATTTAAAAGTGAAACTATATTAAATTAAAAAATAATATCAAATGAATTTAAAAGTGAAATTTGATTATGAACTTACAAAATATATGTAATTTTAAATTATATAATTAATTATAAAATTTAAAAAGTTATACATAATTCAAATTGCAAATACATAATATTTATGGTGGCATATGGTTAATATTTCGGATTTATGATTTAAGATTAAGGTTAGAGTTAGGGTTTATATTAACTTACATAATTTTCATAATTGCATAATTATAAATTACATAATTAAATTAAATTATAACAAAATGTTGAGTCAAGGCTTTTTTTTAACCAAGCCTGTGATTAAGGAAATTATTTTTGTAATATTTTTGTTAATATTTCATTGAGCAAAATTAAATTTTGTAAATAGTGAATTACAATTTGTTCTTGTAATATATTAAAAGTTTAAAATTCATTAGTCTAATATCCTTATAAATAATTTAACAATTCAACAACAACAATAAATTGTAATTTACCAAATACTTCTAGAAATTGAATATCATTTACCAGCTGAATACTATTAATGATCAGTTGAATTTGATGATTACCAAATAGATGCTAATTTTAAAAAACTAACGACCGACCAATTAATGAATCAGCACAAGGCTCTGAATGCAATTCAAAAACGAAAACGGAGCCCAATTACCTAGACGACCCTAGAGGCCCATAAGTAAACCAACCAACCCATCCACCCCAAAATCCAATTACAATTTGGATTAACTGGATCTCGGTTACACAGACAGGGTCACCTGAAACTGTTCCCAGTTCCCCGAACCCATCCACTTCTCTTCCCTTTCTTTCGCTCCCAGTACACGACCAGACCAAACCAAACCCAACCCATTACATAATAAAGTACCTCCCTCTCTCTCTCTCTCTCTCTCTCTCTCTCTCTTTCCCTCTCTCCAACGACTCTCACTGTCCGGAAACCCACCAAACCCCGCGGCATCCAACAGAGGAAAGAGAGAGGCATGGAGAATCTAAACTTGGCCCTCCTCTCTTATCCGTCTTCCTCCTCTCCCGTGACCTGGAGAAACCCTATCCCCCGCCACAACCTCCTCTTCTCCCACCCTATCCGAAATTACCGCCCTGCCCCTTCCGGTAACTCCCCCTTCCATTTCTATCGAGAAAGTTCGAATCTTTTTCTTCCTTTTATGGTACAATATAACTAGTAACTGTGGGTTTTTTCTTGTTGTTTTGTTTTGTACTTTTGTTTGCAGTAGGTAGGAGATCGAGTGTACGGATTGTTTCGGCTTTGCCGTCCGGCGGGAGGCAGACCGCTACCGTTGGGGTCAACCCACCGCCTGCCCTGCCCCCGCCTTCCCAAGTGTAAGCTACAGCTTGCCCCGATTTCGATTTTCGTGTTTCTAAAGTTGGTAAATTTGGTATTTAATTTGCTGTTTCTTTTGTTGGGATGAGCGTGTAGAGGATCGCCATTGTTTTGGATCGGAGTTGGAGTTGGTTTCTCTGCTATCTTCTCGTGGGTTGCCTCGTATCTGAAGGTGAGCAATCAGTGTTCTTCTAGGTTAGGATTTTAAAGGTTGAAAAATAGTCAATGAACTTCAGCTCACCATTAGAAGTCCATCTTTTACGAATGACTGCGTATCCCGGGAACATCTTGATACTGTTGGTTGATGACTATTATATTTAGTGAAAGATTAGGTAGCTAAATATAAGGATACACAATGTAGCCCGGGACAGTTTGGTTTCTTGGGTGGGTGTGAGTAGTAACCGATGCCTTGATGATTTTGGAAACCACCTTTACCTTTCGGGTCATGAGATCCATCCGTCTTGTTTCTGTTTGACAATGATAGTACATTTAGTTGTTTGATTCATTCAGAAATTAAGCATTTTAATGTTTCTGTTCAGAAATATGCTATGCAACAAGCTTTCAAGACTATGATGAGCCAGGCGAATTCTCAAAATAATCCATTTACCAATTCTCCTTTCCCAGCGGGATCTCCATTTCCATTTCCTCGGCCTACAGGGCCGGGATCAGCAAACCCACCTTTCTTTGCTTCGAGTCCACAAGCCTCTCCTACAACTAGGACTTCAGAAACAGATACCACTACCTCCTATGCTTCTCAAACGGTAGATATTCCTGCAACAGAAGTGGCTTCAGAACCAGAACCAGTGAAGAGCGTGAAGGAGGAGCAAAAAAAATATTGTGAGAAATAGTCTTTGCCTTTAGCGACATCATCTCTTATTGCTGGATGCTAGTGATATTAATTATTTTCACCTTCTGTGGACTTAAGTTTGATTTTTCTTGCATGCTTTTTATTGAAGTCTCTCTCTCTCTCTCTCTCTCTCTCTCTCTCTCTCTCTCTCTCTTTCTCTCTCTCTCTCTCTTCTAGCCATTTGATGTAACTGCATTTTACACATATTCTCTGAACCTTGCATTCATATGCCAACAGCCAATTTTAGCGACCACGTCTGCTGTGCACAAACAATAGTAATCTCTGAAGTCACCCTTTTTTTATGCTCTGGCTTATGTTTTATTCCTCTGATATATTGTTGCAGTATTATCTTGAAAACTCATGGTTCTTTCTTCACTTAACCTTTAAAAGTTGAGGATCTGAATTTCCTATCATAAACAAAGGTTCAATGAAATTTCTTTTGCAGCGTTTGTCGATGTTTCTCCGGAAGACTCCCTACCAACGACTCCTTTCAGTAGTGTCGAAGATGAAACCAAATACTCCAAGGAGGTTCTTTTTCCTATTCAGCCATGGAAAGCAGTACCATGAAGTTTTCTTAAATGGATATGCTATTTTTTTTTTGCTAAATGAAATTCGATATGTTGTTTATGCAGGCAGTTTCGCAAAATGGATTTATTCCATCACCAAGTGAGAGAATTCCTAACAGTAATCATTCTACAAGTAAGTTAAACTTTATCAGTCACTTTAATACTTACACGCCTATGCAATCTCTTCCATATGAGTCTTCTTCTCCATGGGGAGGTTGTGACGTTCAAACCTTCTTTCCATAGAGAGCACAAGTTCCTAAGTTAGGATCGAATGATGTTAGCTTGTTTGAGATGCATATTCTTCTTTCTTTTTTAAACGGTTGGCCAAGGCTTCTGGACCGATCAAAGAAAATTGTAATACAAGAGTATAATTGATGTAGAGATTTTCCATAAGATCCCTTCTCAAGATTGGATCAAACACGACATGATTCAATGTATCCAGGGACGGAGCTACATGGTCACTTGTGGGGGCAATTGCCCCCACAAAAATTTTTTTTTGGTATATATTTAATAGAAAAAAAGAGTTTGCCCCCATTAATATTAACTAATTTGTCCCCATTAAATTTTTTTTGTCAATTGCATGAAATAAATAAATATTTTGCCCCCATAGTATAAATTTTCTGGATCCGTCCCTGAATGTATCTATCTGAGGAATAAGGTCCAAATGTTGAGTAACATTTTTACTGATCATAATCCTGATTTTTTTCTTTAGTTTTCCCAATCATATAATCAGATGACACATGCTGCTTGCTTTGACAATCTTTCTGCATAAACTTCCCAGTATCCTGAGTAATGAATGTTAAAAATGTAGTTCTTTTCTTGACCATTTGACATATGATGCGGATGTTTGTCTGGTATCACTGTGGCTCATTTTCCTTGTCCAGTGCATCTCGATTCTGCCGGTGGTGATTTTGACTTTCAGCCAGTTAACATTATACTTCCCCAAATAAAATTGTGTCGAGAAAACAAGTGAAGTCTCTAAATCGCGAGACAAATAAAATTGTATCATGATAGATCTCGTTGTCAACAAAAATCCTGCTGAAAATGTATTTTGTGGATTTTCATATTTGCCATTTCTTATGACACACTATAATATATGGGACTAGGCTGTTGTTGATCTTTCCCAACGAATGCCATGCCAAGGATAATAAAACTCATATAGAACCCTGTTTGGAGTTTTATGGCTTTCCAATTCTCTTTGTTGGTCACGGGGTTCTTACTTTTCAACCAAACTTTTTGGCGTTTCCCCTTTTTGGCGGCCTAGTTATATCCTACACCCTGCACATATTTGTCAAAAAGAAGATAGGAAGAGAGTTTCTTTTTGCACAAAAATGCTATCAACCTTGGCAATTATGACTCTATTGCAGGAAAAGCAGGGTCTGTCATATCTCTGGAGGCATTAGAGAAGATGTTGGAAGATCCAACAATCCAGCAGTTGGTTTATCCGTAAGAAGATCTATTTTGTCCTTCTCAGCTGTTTCACTTGTCCCAGTTTGGCCTACCTAGTTGAATCATATAGTTGAACTGTTGATGTTGGCATGTTGGGTGTTTTTGTCCCTTCATTTTTTTTTGTATCCTACAGTTTTCTTTTTGTCCATATTTAGAGTCCTGGACCTGCTAATTTGAGCGCTTGCCAATCTTTGATTTGATTCTGGTCATTTGGTTGCAGGAGCTTACCGGAGGAATTGAGAAACCCAGCTAGTTTAAAGTGTAAGTGAACTAGTTGGGTACAATCATCTTTACATTTCACGTGCTTAAGCCCTTTAACCAGTTTTGTGACCTCAGCATCTGTTTTTGAAACTTAGTCAGTGATTCCACTCTTTCTGACGAATCTCCAACTGACCCTTTATTCATAACAATCTATTGGTTCACCTATTAGCTTTCTCACTTGAGGGAATAAAAGACAGATTGACAATTGTTATAAAGTTTGAAGTAGTTGTCTGAACTGACCAACTTCATTTTACTATATCTATTGCTATTTTTTGTGCTATATCGTTGGATAACTCTGTATTCACTACCATCTCTATTAATCATGGACTTGAAATAGATTTAGTGAACAAAATTTGGTGTATGCAGTCATTGTAGCCCAATTTATGGACAACAGAACACGATAACTTGAGTTACAATGTCAAACCCACTCATTAATTACACCTTTAAATTTGGTAGATGGTCATGCCATGTATTTCACTTTTTTACCTAGTGTATGTTGCTTCTGGAGCAGATTGCATGATTCTCAGATCCTGTAATGCACATTCTTGATTATGGTTCTGATCTTTCTTTGTTTCAGTGTTTAGGTTTTTTTTATGTGATCGTTCGTTCCATGTTTCTGCTTTTGTCTTTTGCTCTCAGTTAAACTCTTTTGCTTACGTCTAAAGCATGATGCAATCATGAGTGGTGGTTTGTGCTCGTCTTATTTGTTCAACAAGATAACATCTTTGTTCTAATGTGGATTGCCTCCAGGGATGCTCCAGAATCCTCAATATCGTCAGCAAATGGAACAAATGCTGTAAGTTTCATCTTTCCCTACCTGTTTTGCAATTAGATTTTAGTCCAAAAATGGTCTTGCCCTGGCTTGTGTAAAGCTTGAGAGAGCTTGTTTCACTAAATTTCGATACTAGTCTCAAATCTATTTTTCTTTAGAGAGACCATATTTTTCTCCTTGGAAGTTAATGCTCTAATATTCTCCAAGGCATAAGGGATGATGCATCCGCAGAAGATATTTCAGATATTCTGCTTGTTTCTTCTGCTCAGCGTCACTTAAATTGTTTCCCTGGTTCCCATATCCTTTTATGAGAAATTCTCAAATAAAATAACCACTTTTATTTGCATTCTGAGAAAGTGGCTACCTCGGAATTACAACTTCTCTTGAGACAATTTTTCTCTGGTGTTGTAAGTTTATTTGGGCCGATATCATTCAGTTTATGCTTGAACTTCATAATCATACTAAACCTTTTTCTTCAGAAATCAAATGAGTGGTACAATGGAGTGGGACGAGAAAATGTTGGACACATTGAAGAATTTTGATCTCAACAGTCCAGAAGTTAAGCAACAGTTTGGTAAGTTTAATCATGGAGATTGGTGTGTCTGAATTTGGTTGGCTGTGTATTGAGCAATGAGATATATATGCCACCTTGCACATCAATTTTCTTCTGGTGACCTTTTTCTTCTAATTTTAGCCATGCTATGTCTTCTCACTTTCCTTGTATGTTGATCAACTTTAATACAATACCACCGTGTTATTTGGTGGAATTGTTAACTTACTTTGTTCACATTCACTGTTGTTTCTGATGTGATTTTTTGCACGTCGAATGTTGCAAGATAACACCGAAGAGCAGTTATTGGTTTGATCTTCTTGCTATCATGTTGTTGACTTTTGTTTGTTCGTATTGGGGAGATAATGCCATATCTTTAGTATTAAAATGCCATATGCACTTGGGCCAGCATCGGAGTCAGATTTGCCAATTTTTATGATGTAACGCAAAATACATTGTAATCAATGGAAGTATATTCTTATATGATTCTATTCATCCAGAACAAGTTGGGCTTACACCTCAAGAAGCCATTTCGAAGATAATAGCAAATCCCGATATTGCCATGGCGTTTCAGAATCCTAGAGTCCAACAAGCCATTTTGGATGTATGTCGAGAATGACCAACCAGTTTCAATTTAGTTTAGCAAATTTCGGGTACTCACTTGTTATGTTTTTGCAGATTACACAGAATCCGATGAACATCACCAAATACGAGAACGACCGAGAGGTAAAAGCTTATCATTTTTCTTCAAATGCATAAAATCATTTCAGCTGTATCGAGTTCTTATATTGTGTTCTTGGTGAAATAAATCAGTGGAAGTTTTCGTGATTGATCTTGCTCTCCCTTAAACGATGTATCTGAACCAGTGATCCTGTCATTGCAGGTTATGGATGTTCTGCACAAGATGTCTGAACTTTTCCCTGGAGGGGGATTACCTTAGACTTTATAGCCCGTCCTGTTTTTTTTTTTTCTTCTTTTCTTTCTGGGAATGAGCTTTTTAGCTTATGTAAGAGTAAAATATGTCAATTCCTTGAACCGAAGCACTTCGGGCAATTAAGGACGAGATCAAAGGTTATGGATATTGTCCCAATATACAGGGTAGTTGCAGAGTTTGGTGCTGTAGTTCATTAACGTAGTTTGATAATTATATCAGAATAGTTCACACTTGCATCTGTGTCCACTTATTTATGTGTTTTAATACTTTTAGAGTCGTATTTTTACTTGCATAATTGTGTTAAGGCTTATCCACGGTCGGGAAGTAACAAGTCTGTTCCATTACTATTCGAGTACGATCAACTGCAAGAATCCTACGGGATCTGGTGCTTGGAAGCATGAAACTAAAATCCTCCCTATTTTCTTGAACAAGAAAAATTATTCCTATTAAACTAAGCTCTCACCAATATTCTTTTCCAATAACTGGGTGTGTTGATACACGAAAATCTCACCCAAAAAAGAATTGATACATGAAAAGGGTATGTATCAGTTTCAAACATAGTAAATAAATATGTTTATAGGTGCCTGCTTTAGGAAGAGGGAGAAGAGGAAGGAGAAGAAAGAGAGAGAAGCCACCTCAACATAATTTGGGTATTTTTTTTAAGGGGGTTGGATTTACAAACAAATGACGAAAATGGGGTCTTCGGGAAAAAATTTTCTTGTCTGAGGTCGGAACAAAATGGCAGGAAAAAGTGCAGTACTCAATGACACAAAACCGCACAAAATGTTGAGTTTTTGGCCCAGATTCCACCAAAACTGCAAAAAATGTTGAGTTTTTGGGCCAAGCAATTAATTGGTTTAATTAATGAGAAGTGGGGTATTAATTGATTTTAACACAATTAACGGGAGGGGGATTTAATTGATCTTAATTCAATTAAGATTTACCGACGGGGGAATGTCGTAATGGTTTTACCGACAGAGAATTAATTGAATTTAATGGGAGGGGGAGAAATTAATTGATATTAACACAATTAATGAGGGAGGAGGGAGAGAATTAATTGATTTGAACTTGGAAGGGGATTTAATTAATCTAAATTCAAATAAGATTTATCGAGGAATGTCGGTAATGTGTTGACTGGGAAGGTGAGGGAATTAATTGATTTTAACTTAATTGAGGGGAGGGAGAATATAATATATTTTTTGGCAATTATTACGGACATTGAAGTTTCTAAACTATTTTCAATTTTGAGCGATAATTATGTCTTATATATAAGCTTGGGTAATTAATATAGAGTCAAAAATTTAATGTGATATTTCAGCCACCCCCGCACAAATCTTGCGTTTTTGGGTAAGGAAAATTATTTTTTAATTTCTCCAAAACCGCGAAAATGTGTGAGTTTTTGGACTAAAAACGCAGATTTTTCTACGGTTTTGTGCAAATCAGTACCGCAAATTTTTATGCGATTTTGATCCAATCACAGACACAAAAATCTTTTCTCTAAGATTTCATTTTCGTTATTGTTTGTAAATCCAACCCTCTTAAGAAAAATACCCACATAACTTAGGCATTACGGGCATTGTCTGGACAACTGCTCAACTGTTATTTCGGGAGTTTTATATCATTCTCGAGACAAAACGACAAGGACATGATGCGAACCCAATCCAATGGTACGAGGTTCTTCGACAGTGTCCCGAAAAGACATCCTAGTCATTAGGGTCCAATCATTCCTACCTATGCAGTCTCTCCGTTACTGTTTCTGATGCTCAGTTTCCATGTTTCCACGTCATTCAAGTTAATAAACAAATTAATCAAATGCTGATAGTGTTATTTTAATATAACTATATTCTAATTTAGTTCATTGAGAATATAATGGTGTTAAATAATTATTCAGATAATTTTAGAATATTTAAAATGCAGTATCCAACTTAAATCAAAATTATTTAATTTATTGATTCTGATTAAATTAAAAGAGTTTCTCTTAAAACTAAAAAGAACTCTAATTCATAGCCACAATAATAACACTTTGAGGAAATCTTTATGACCACCCTCAACTAACATCTATCGGAAACTCGTAGAAGCAAAACAATACTTAGTTTCTTTTGCAGCAAAAAATATCGAAAATGTCTTTTGCATTGACCAATTGTCTTGTCGTCGTGTTTAATAATTAACTTACGTTCCAACACTGCTAAAATTGGCAGCTGAACATCGTTTTACTTTATGTAGAGCAGCTTACCTAACAAATTTTAGGGTTACCAACAAATTGGTTATCATAAATTGTGAGTGATTAACGATACGTTTCATGAAAAGATTCAAACATTAACACGTTTTCTTAAAAAAACATTAATTTGGTCAATATTTTTACAGCTTATATCACATTTCAGGCTAATAGGAGACACTTAATTACTTAATATATATGTCATGATAATAAGTTGTGCGACATACAAATTGAACATATTCCATTATTGTGTTAGAAATCACAGGAAACAGAACACACAACAACACAAGAGATTACATGGTTCAAAAAAATTTATATATCCAATGAGAGAGAACACAATAATCAAGTGTCTTAAAAAAAAGTCAAGTCATCACAAAATTTGAATTGATAAAGTTAGATAGATTATCGAATTTCGAACTTTAATAAAGACGTGTTAAAGATCTATTGGTACATATCAATGCACTCTCAGAGAAGAAGGTTGAGAAGGTGGAATAGTTGAGTTGAGGTTAGCTTGAGAATGACAGATATCTCTCTCTCCAATTTGACAATTTGAATTGAGATTCCCAGGGCACGGACTGTAGCAGGGGCAGGGGTGCGGATGGTCTAAAGTAGACTGATTTTCTAACAATTACTATGTTAAAGTCGTTTAATAATTCAATATTTCAACATCAACTCAGACTCGTGGTTCCAAATCAGTTGGGATTATAATTTCGGCGCTTCTTTGGTCTACCACACGACGCTTAATAACCGTTTGAAGTCTTGGCACCGACATTTGGAAAGCAGAAATGTCAGCAATTTAACGGTATTTCAAAAAGCTGGACCAGGGTTTTCCCACCCAAAGGAAAGTTCCTCCTCTCATAAACATAACACTATTATACAATGAAACAACAAAGTGAATTAATCTTCAGGATCATTATTAGAAAAGTATTCTCTAGGGAACTGCAGAGACCAACAATAACAATAACAACTAGAATCATTGAATTCTCCAAGGAGTTACACAAGCAACCAACACAGACATTAGCAAACATCACAACCTCCGGGTCATCGAATCCTACAGACACGTCAATAAACGAAAAAAAACAGCAGCCCGCGAAAGCTAACACTATCACTTCTTGGAATGCGCGGCCTAATTTTGAACACTCACTTCAGGTGCCTTCACCTTAGGGGGTCGGCCCCTCGGTCTTCCATTTCCGACATCCATTGCCACTGTGGAAGTTGTGTTAGTACCAGTCATTCCTCCGGATGGGCGTGCCATCTTGCGTGGTCTACCTCTAGGCCTCCCACTTTCAGAAGTTGCAGCCTTTGGTGGTGCATTTGGGTCCTTTGGTGGACGGCCCCTAGGCCTGGTTGGGCCGAGAACCACACCAGGTGGCAATGCAACCTTTGGCTTAGGGGGCCTTCCACGGCCACGCCTTGGAGGTGCATTAGGATCTGGCCTCATGTAGTTGTTTTTCCAGAAGATTATCTCTCCAGTATCCTTCATCCTGTTGAGATGATGAGAAAGCAGAGCTGTGTGACCAGCTGGCAAGTCAACATACTTCGACTCAATGTACTTCGATATGGATGTCTTGTTCGAACCGCTCTTCTCATTCAATGCACCAATTGCTCCCAAAATCATCTTAATTCCAAGAGGGGAAGGATCAAGCAGAATCAGATAAAAGGAATGCCAATTCACTTGGAAGAAACACATAAACTAAACAAATGTATTGTGGAAAAAAAACAATTCAGATAACGAGAACGCAGCAAATCAATCTTGTCTGATTGAAAATGATTGAAGCAGAATGCCCTCATCAAACTGTTCGACCTAGACGCGTAGAACAAAAGTTCCACCAAGTATCATTTATACAAGAATGCTTATTTCACACCCTAAAGACGGGAAGCCCAAACTCAGAAGTACCAAAATCATGATTCATTGAAACCAACTTCAACAGGAGCAATTCCAAGTCAATGGAAAATTACAAAAAACCACAACAAGGAACAAAGGAACAAACTTTTCCATACAAGTTTTCTTGGTTTTTAGAGCTAACTTGAGAGTTTTTTGTCCTAAAAATAATGTAAGAGTTTCCTTTCCTATTATGGAAAAGAATAGTTAAGCTTCAGTTGAAGTAACTTCATAAAATGTACCCAAAAAACTAAAAAAGGCCCAATTTTTATTTGAAACACAAGCAGTAATAAAAATTCGAAATCAGCAAGAACCACAAAGAATTTTTTTTTAGGAAAAGAAAAGGCATAAATTTGAATTATACAAAAAAGGGGTCTCATACTTATATCTCCAAACACTCAATTTATCACTCAGCCTAGCGTTTTTAATTTAAATTTAATGGAAAAAATGAATTCATGCACAAGCAAGCAAGTAAAGATTCTATATTTTGCCCTTTCTTACAAGAATTATCTCTTCTCTCTTTCAGCTAGGACAAGAGAGAGGGAGAGAGAGAGAGAGATAGATACCTCAGGGTATGGAGGGAGTTGAAGAGCCATTAAGTTTCACCAAAAGAACAAAAAAAAAAAAGAAAGAAAGTTTTGTTAGAGAGAAAAAAAGAAAAAAAAAACACAAAGCTGGAAGCTTGTTTCTTCTTCTGCTTCTTATTCTCAGCACTAACTCTGAAGTGAGTAGCTAGCTGTAGATAGATAGAGAAAGAACTGAAACCCACATACAGAAAAGATGCACACACACCAAAGACGAGAGCTTTCTTTGTAAATCCTTTCTAATTAAGATTTATTAATTTATTATATCATCCACTTCTTTTTCTCTCTCTTTTGTTCAGTTTTCTATTTTCATAATTGTTTCGATTAATATCATTTCTTGAATCCATTAATTAACATTTATGTCTGGTTGGATTTTTATAATTTAAGACGAATTTTTTCTAAAATATTTAATATTTATAAATTTCAGAATTATGTTAAAGTAGAATAATTATCTTATTAGTTGATTTAGAAAAAAAATTCCTTTTCTTTTGTTTGATACTCCGCCACTCCCAATTTTTTTTTAAAATAATTAATTATTTCTGATTATCCTTTGTTTGTTATTGGGGTTGTTTTTGTGGGAATAAATGGACGGGTAGGAATAGGTTACTGGATGATGATCCGGCGGATGATCTTCGCTGATTTGAATGAAAGTTCAGATTGATGACGTGGCAAATAATTCAAGGGAGAAAGCTGTATTTTATTTTTAGAAAAAATTACGAGTTTATCCACTCTTGGCCCCATATTGTTTTAATTAAAGTGAAATTTTTAAATGGTCCCCTACCAACCTTAGGTTAAAAACTTATATCTTGAAATGGAACATTTCCATCTTCAAAGAAAAAAGAAAACGGAACATTTGGCGGAATTTTTAAATTGATATAATATGCACCGAGAAAGAAAGAATACTGGCTTTACAAGTGTCCAACATTGCTCGACAGAGTTTATACATCAAGTAATCACTTTTATTCTATGATTTATTAAATTAATTAATCCTGATTTAAAAATATAAAAAATGACAATGTATATATACTATTGCTCGAATTTCCTAACTAAATTATTTCTGTTATCGCAGATATTCAAATTCGCCTCTTATCAGCTTATGTAACCAAAAAGGTCTTATCTATACTACTTGAGGAATTGAAGCCAGTATGGGCTTGTGGATAAATTTTTTGAGTCAAGAGTATTTTTAACAATTTAACATTTGAAATAAAGGAATTTTGTATCTGTAATTTTGAATAGAATTAAGGACATTTTAACCCTAGTTTTAAAGAAATATCATAAAATGGACAAATATTAAATCATCCTGACTAATTAATTTTCTTAACATTGCTAACTTACGACTATTTTATCCAAAGATAAAGTATCTAACCAGATGCATTTTTGACAATACTTATCATTTTGATTTTTTTAGAATTCTTTAACTGGTTTTTTTTTTTCAGAATTAATTTTATAACAGGTGATTGAAACACCAGATTGAGGACTGTCGTACTTATCCTAAATCCTTAAAATCCTCGAAGGATCCGATCCTTACTACGTAAACGCAACAAAACGGACGTAACAACAACAACAACAAAAACATCCATCCGCTGACTCGGCCATCCATCCATTTATTATTATTATTATATATATAAACTGGGTGGCGATCATCTTCAAGACCACATCAGAAGAAGATCAATAGTAGTATGGGTGAGCCGCAGAAGGAAGCACAAGTGTTGGAGCTGAACAATGGGACCATACGTGTCCTAATCACCAACTATGGCGCCACCATCACTTCCCTTTTCGTCCCCGACAAACATGGTTGGTTCTCCCCCCCTCTTCTCTTCCCTCTTCGTCCTCTCTACTTCATTGTGAAAATTGGGTGCTACCCTTTTCCTGCCAGTAATTTTTGTCCTTGTTAATGATCGTGGATGGATCAGCTTTATCTTTTAAGGTTTTGGATTAGATAAGGAGATTTTTAATATGTTGTTAGAGCGGGTTGATCTGATATCCATGGTTGATCGAACAACCGTAGGAGGGGGACGTGTTCAGATTATCACAGTCGGAATTGGGAGATTGAAATACTTATTTGTAAATGTGAAAAAATTCACCTAATCTATTGCCTTAGAGGTACTTATAAAAAAAAATCTATTGCCTTAGAGGTTTTTGTTGGATATGAACACTCTAATGATCGTTTCTTTGATGGGTTTTTTTCCCTAGGGAAACTAGAGGATGTTGTGCTTGGGTTTGATTCAGTGGAGGACTACATGGTGAGGCTCTCTTCGTTTTGCAGTGTTGAAGGTTAAAGTTGGTGTCTTGATGCTGTTAACTCTAAAGAATTGAAGATGAAAGAGAAAGGATTGAAACGTGTTGTTTAAATGGATGCTAATATCTTCTTTCTTTGTTTTGATTTGTTATATGAGAGAACAGAAGGGCAATGCTCCTTACTTTGGGTGCATTGTAGGCCGGGTTGCTAATAGGATTAGGGGGGGTAAGTTCTCCCTCAATGGCCAGGATTACTCTCTGGCTGTCAACAACGGGCCCAACAGTCTCCACGGTAAGCTGTTCTTCATCACCCTCTTTTGATGCCTTTCGAGCCGGACATGGTCGGAAGGATGGTAGAAGAAAAATTCAGCACTTTACTGCTGTTGTTTGCTCTCTTGTTGATATCTGAATTCAGAGATTTGCAATGGTGAGTATTGGAGATACATCGGAAGTGGTAACTAGGTTATGCTTGTTTATAACTGTGGATGATCCACCTACTCATTGCTTTAAGCTTTTGAGTTGGATATCAAGATTCTTAGTGAGGCAAGGAAATCTTCTGTAAGCAACTTCAAGGATTTGAACTGTCCTTGTTTGCTTGGTTTAGAACCTTCAATTTGACAGTTTCTTTCCCTTTAATTTTTAGTAAGGAACCAGTGCTTCAGTGGCTAAATTTTTCAAATGCTTTTAGGTGGTATCAAAGGGTTTGACAAAGTGATTTGGGACGTTGTAAGGCATACACAGGGGGAACAACCATCAATCACCTTAAAGTATGAAAGTTATGATGGCGAAGAAGGTAAGTTATATCCCGTATTTTCTAACCGATACTCAGAATTTGGTGATGTACTCATAAGATTTTGTTTCTTATGAAACCAGGATACCCTGGAGATGTTTCTGTTACGGCTACTTATACACTTACTTCAAGCATGGCAATGAGATTGGACATGGAAGCTGTCGCCAAGAATAAGCCAACTCCAATTAACTTAGCTCAACACACCTATTGGAACCTAGCTGGTCATAGCTCTGGCAATGCGCTTGATCATTTGGTTCAGATATCGGGAACTCAGGTGACCCCTTTGGACGAGACTTCGGTCCCAACTGGCGAGTTCTTAGCAGTTAAAGGCACAGTTTTTGACTTCACGTCTGAGAAAAGAGTTGGAGCCTCTATAAATGAGGTCCCTGGCTTGGGATATGACCACAATTATGTCCTCGATAGTGGGGAGAGAAAAGCTGGTTTGAAACATGCAGCTAAAGTGAAGGACCCTCCCAGCTCTAGGGTGTTGAATTTGTGGACTGATGCTCCTGGCATGCAGTTCTACACGGCGAACTATGTGGATGGTGTTGCCGGCAAAGGCGGTGCAATCTACAGAAAGCATTCTGGGCTGTGTTTTGAGACACAGGGATATCCGAACTCCATCAATCAGCCAAATTTTCCTTCTATCGTGTTCCAGGGTGGAGAGAAGTACAAGCATTCAATGTTGTTCGAGTTTTCTGCAGAATAGAATCTTGTTTATGCTAAGAAAACAAGCATAAGGTACATTTAACGTTTATTAGAAACTTATCTTTCTCAGCTTTTAGTTGTTCATAAACCTCTGGTTGGATGAAACTAGAGAATTGACAATAAAACATGACTCACACATTTCATATGTATAATTTGCTTCAATCTGAAAGTTCTATTGTACTCTATGAAAAAAGATATTCGAATTCGAAGACAAATTTAGAACGATCTGCTGCTTGGTGGAAGTAGAAACCACAACCACTTTTCCTCGAAACTCTCCTCCCCACAAAGCTATTAATCAATGGAGATAAAAAATACAAAATCTAGGAGAAGGAACACAATTTCACTTTTTTACCTTTGATCTTGTTCACCTTGGAAACATTAAAAAAAAACTGAAAAATGTAACTTGAGACTTAAACCAAGCAAACCAGATGGACTTTTGCAGTCCAATTCATACTTCTCCATCTGTTTCCATATGGCATTACCATAACAAAGATCAGAAAAATTCTGGTGATTTCATCCTAGATAGGGAATCGCAACTCCTCGGAAAATTGCATGATGTTCATGCAGATGCTCTTATAGTGGGAAGATTTGCCTCATCAATGTTCTGTATAACATGTAGTTTTATTGTCAATGCAATCTGTTTTCCTTAAGTTGGTGATAATGAAATTCAGAAACAAGTAGAATGAATGGTAAAAGGCACATCAGTTCATACCTTTCTTTCCATGTTTAGCTAGTGTAACTGTGTTCCAGAGGATCAAGTCATATCTCTTGTATCGAATTCGACCGCTTTGAGATCTCGTAAATGTTGCAAGACCTCCTGGAGAAGGTCCATTCCTTTGTCACCATTCTGTATTGAACTCAGACAGTGATCCATGAACTCTCTGTCTGCTTCTAGAGCTTGCAACCTCTCGTACATATGATCTACCGCTTCGTCAGCAATTATCAGTTTGCTATCTAGTTCGTAAGGAGATAAAGGAGAACACGCTCCTGCTAACGCTTCAGATGCACTTGTCCTTCCTTCAAACGTTAACTTTTCAGCATCATCATCTAGAGCTTCATCTAACAGAGGAAGGAGGCTCTTTGCCATTGACCCCATTGTTTTTCTCTCGGGATAAATTTCTCTCGTATCAAGTTTGTTGACTAAATACTGTGAGTTTGCTTCCTCAACGTTGTCGTTGCTCTTCAAATTGAGTAGTTTCTCCTCCAAGGTCTTCAGCTGATCTAGAATGGATAGCCTCTCGTCCTCGTATTCCGCTAACGAGTCATCGAGAGCGGTCATTTGCTTCACACAATCCAAAGCTACTTCCTGCAAGTTTGTCACTTCATCGTCTACGAAATCGTGAATACTCTCTTGTTTCCTTTTGGTTTCAGAATCTGAATCCCCGTTACGGTATGCTTCCAACTCTTCCTCGAGCTCATGTTTCTCCTTTTCCCTCTTGATCATTAGCTCGTTTAGAAGCTGCAAAGCTTCCTGGTCATACTGAGACTGTTCTTCCATCATCCTTTGGTATTGTAGTGCCTCCATTTGTACGGCTGCCTTTTCTTCTTGAAGTCTATTTATCATGGCCATTGTTTGGTTTGCAGCTATGGCCGAGGCGCTCCTCTCTTCCTCGAGTTCCGAATATAGAGCACTCAGAGCTCTCCGTTCAGCTTTCAGCGCCGTCTTCAGTCTTTCAATGGTTAGAACCGGATCGCCACCTTCACTCTCGCTCACCACACTTCCATCTATAGACTCCTCGGGAAGTTTTTCCTCGTCTGCTTCATTCGGATCTGAATGCAACACTGCATGATGTATGCTACGTGCTCCAATTTTGTTAACTGAGGTACATTCGGGTGTCATGTTGGTTTCTTCTTCTAGTTTCTGACCTGATAAACCTGCTTTGGATCAGATCTCCTAGAACCTTGCTTTTTCCATGTAAAACTAGCTAGTCATATGGGTAGGAATATTGGCCAGAATTGAACTTACCAAATTCCTGCTTTAAGGGAATGCATGCATGAGAGCTATGAGGAGATCCATCAACTGTAACACTTGTGGAAGAGGAGGGATTTTGGTGCTGGATTGGTTTTTGAGACCACCCAGGTTTGAGTTCTGAAGATACTGTTTGGTCTGCAGATAATGTTTCTTCTTCTGCAAAATCTTTTGGTTCAGCCGAACCAAGTTAGTCCAACAAACTGATTCTTAAAATATCTTTGCAAGTGAGAATGAATGCTTCATTTACCTGACAGGAAATCCAATTTTGTCGATTCTTCGTCTCCTCCGAAGTAGTTGGATAAAGCCCGACTTACTTTTAGAGTGATGACTTGCTTGCACACCTGTCCAACCATATCTTCCATCATCTCTTCAATATCTACTACCTCTTGCTCCTCCTTCCGGGGAACCGTCGGATTCACTTCGTCCGGATTTGTCAGCTCTAGGTTATGATGCAACGTTGCATCTTCCAAAGCAGGGGCTTGTGCATCAACCTCTTCAAGAAGATCTTGTTCATCATTCCTTTCGATCTCAGCGTTAACAGCCAAGCCGTTCGGTCTGAATATTTCTTTAACAACATGACCCCCCTTTGGATTACTCTTCAAAGTAGCACCCCAAGTAGACTCTAGCATCCAATAAGGAGGGTAGAGATCACTCCTCAAGCTTCCATTGCAGCAAGAACATTTAAGAGCCTTCCTACCATCTTCATCCCTCTCCTTATCCACCCAACAAATGAAAGCAATCCCAGAAGCGGTTTCAATTCTCATGTGCTCTTGGCTCGGACTCGAGGCCAGGCAGTCCATACACATGCTCTCTGACTCCGCCAACTTTCGGTGATTCAAGCAGTAGCCTAGCCGGGAAATCTCCGTGGCATGAGCTTCACACATGTTGGTCTTATAATAGATGGAACCACTTGAACACCAAGAGCAAGGCGGCTTAAGGCCGAAGTGATCCGCGAACTTGGCGATAAGGTAACCGAACAAAGAGTTGAGAAGGAGGAGAATGATGAGGATCCATTCAAGGACTGCATGAACTAGAATCACAGTGATACTGTTGGTCTTCCTCCTTAGCATTGTGGCCATTCTTGTTCTCCTTGGTTTGCTTCTTCCCTTTACTTCTCTTCAATAGATGGAAGATCCAAGAGGAGAAAATAATGGAGTTGGGAGGGATCAAGAATGTCTTTTGATGATGAAGAAACCAGTGAAAAAGCTTCAGCTTTCTTTTTTAGTGAGAGAGTGATGGTCCAAGTTATTTTATTTTCCTGATCTTCTAATATTATTATTTCTTTTTTAAGATTGGTCCAGTAATATTATTGCACTTCATATAAGAGACAGAAACGCTCTCTTTGATCATACTATTCACACTTTTTTTTAGTTATACAGTATCCAGATACTCATGAGACTAATAAATATTTGTTCTAATCAAGTCAGGTAATTCAAATACAAATCATATGATTGCAACTTAAAATTTCATATTAGAATTCGAATATTTATTCGGTAGTTTTGATTTATGTATTCTTCTATATAATTCTTTAAACCATAATGGTTAATCTATAATTATTCTATTTGAAAGGTATCTTTATAGTCACTATAGAGTAAGCATTATTCGCGTTTCGTAGGCCTACCGTTGCGTTTGAATGTCTTAGTGATCTATGGTTTGGATTATACAAATGTAAGCTGCGGATACATGTTTATTTACAAAATTGCTTCTTTGTTCGGAGAGTGGTTGATTGGCCGTGTATAGGAGTTTGAGAAATTTCAGATATAAGAAATCAAATAATAAACTAAAAATACATTTGGTCCTTAAATTTACCATTCCAATCTAAACAAAAAATGAAAATTTTTCTCTTGACATTTTTGAACATGGATGAAAGATTTTTCTTCTCCTAAAAGTAAATTCTCCTAAGCGCCTTTTCTTTAAAAACAAAAACAAGTGTAGGGTCCTCCGGCTTTTTTTCCAACCTAAGTTCCATTAATAAAATGATAACGGGTCATGCTTTTTTCTTTAAGAGGTTAGAGGTTTAAGTCTCACTTCCTACAAATAGGAAAAAAATCTTATTTGGAAAACGAAAAAAATACAAAATCATCTAAACCCTGAAATTTTAAATTTAATAAACTAAACTTAAAAATTAAAATAATAGAATTTTTTGACCAAAAATAGGCTCCTGGATTGAATTGGTGCACCGCACTTAAAGAGTGGCCTACCTACCTTTGATGTAGGAACGGTTCTACAGGTCGCGCTAATACTATTTTTAAAAGGTAGTTTTTTTCGAATTCCACATTAATTGCTCAGTGGAACTTCTCATAAGGGAAAATAGCTGTAACTTGAATTGTAACTTTATGTGTTTGTTTCCGTACGATATGATTTAATTATTTTTTGATGATTTTAATACCAATCTAATTATATAAAAAATTGAATCGTAATAAGTAACTATTGAGTATAGCTGTTTCAGTTATTTCTTTCCATCACAAAATATGACCATCGAGAATATTTTCATTATTTCTTTCTATCACCAAGCGCTAGCAAATAACATTAGTTATTTCAATTTTTTTTTTCAATTTCTATCACATTTTATTGATATTCTTCCGACAAGCGCTCATTTGTAAAATATGCTAAACGTCCTTTTCATCAAGAGATACATAAGTCAAATTTGGCTGTGATAATTGACTTATCTTCAATCCAATTGCTCGGATTCGCGTAAAAATATTATTGTTAGTATTTTTTTTTAATGTTGTAATAGTTCAAGTAATTGAATTGTTAACCAGTTCAATTAGTGATGCAAATACCAAATAGTGGGACATCAGAGTGAAAAATTGTCCACCATTTTGAATTGCAGTGCACCAAACTTGATTTTTTTTTAATTTATATTTAAACAAATGAGAATGTGTTCCTAAGGGTTATTATGTAATGTAATGCGTCAAGGAGGTTTGTATTCGTGTGATAAATTTAACTTTAGGTGCCTTGTTTTACCGAAGTGTTGGGTCGTCGGATGGTGTGTACTTGATTAGGATCGGCTATAGTCGAGGCAAGTGTTGGACACTTTTTCCGTAAGACGAGATTGCCCCGTATATTTCAGTGCACTACGGGCTACGGCAATCGTCCCCAAGATACAACGACTATTTGGGCGTTTCCAAGAACGTTGCACACGTATCTCGAAACTTTCGGACGAACCCTTATATACCCGGAACTTTCGGACTCGAGAGAGTAGGAGAGAAGAACAACTATTGCTAATGAATGCTTATGCAATGAGTTGTTGGGACAATTTACAAATGAGGGGGAGAGGTCTATTTATAGGCATTGAAGGATGGAGATTCGAAAGGCCACGAGGACTTATAAGGAGTTATGTCCAAATTTTTATAATTTGTTCATACTCTTTCATAATTATTTAACCAATTTGTGTCTTTTGATTTTGTGTCCTTTTGGTTTTTTTAAACCAAATGACACCAATAGTCCAAAAGACACTAACTACAATCAAAGGACACCAACACGAAGTTCTCTGATGCCAGCGCAATCCGTGAATCGAGAATCGAGGGAATTATCACCGAGGGTTATGTATATGAACACAATTCCTTATGTGAATAAAATTGTACTTGTAAAAAAAATGTTGATTCAAAAGCTTGGTACATAGCTGTAAAGTGATACCGCTGGTTGCCGACCATTTGAAACAATATTCCTTTTAAGTAAATTAATGGTCTTGCATCTGCAAATTCACGAATTCCTTTTCCAGAAAGGTGCTCAAATAAAAACAATTACGATTTATGATCACCTAATTGACCTGAATGGTTAAAAAAACCCACCCATTTGGAGTTTGGACAAAAAGCACCTAAGATTCCATTTTGTCCAATAATTAAAAGGGAAAAAAGGTGATAAATGATGAAAAGGAGGAGCCGACACTGGCGAACATGTTGGAAGGGTAGAGGAAAAAATAAAGGTGAAACAATAATGAGTCACCCGAATTTTTTTCAAGTTAAAGATATGTAGATTCGATTGTTTTTATATTATATTTTAATAATAATTCTTTTAATTAATTTTTTTACATTCGTAAAATTTAAAATTTTTAAATAAATATAAATTTGTTACTACTTGGACAACTTCCATAAGTATTCACCTAAAACTTTGAACAGAGATGTTCATATAATTTTATAAAAAATAACATTAAAATAAAAACAATATTTTAAAAGGAAGATAGATAATCTAAAGCTTTGAAAACAGATGTACCAAAGTTGATGCAGAAATAAAGTGGTGAATTAGGCGTGCTGGGATGGTCCCCTTGGCCCTTCTTCTCCCCTTCCCACTTTTTCTTTTGCTCAATTTGATGCAGCCTCTTCCAATTTAACTGTCTTTTCTTTTCAGGTGCCCGGTGGTATCCCAGAAATATTTCACAAGTATCACTCGCTATATAGTCGATGGATAAAAGAACCTCATGATAATCATAGTATTTAACATAAAATTACTGATTGAACTTATCAGAGCTTATCGCCTAAATAGAACCATCTCTTAAGAAATGAGTCAATACACATTTGCCTTAATATGTATTGTTAGATCCATCTTAGCTTGGATTATTCTATCGATTAGGCTCAAAATGTATTGATAGATGCTTTTGGAGTTTGACCAGTTGAACATAAACAAAATTTTTGTCCTACCCATTTTCTAGTTTCTAACAGCTACTAAATTAATTAGATTAGTTGGCACAATACAATGAATAACTTAACTACATAAAATGTATATAAATTGAACAAAATTGGGTTAATTTTTTCCATGTATAAAATTCATTTCTAAAAAAATGGAAACCAAGAAATTTTCAATTACTTTAGATATAAGTAGAACTACTTGGAGTTCCTTTCTTCCATTACATTATTTTCAGCTGCTATCTATCGATGAGGTCATTTTACACAAGGAGGCCTAGAGTAGATATCTTACACTCCCGAGTATTGGCTGCACTTGCGAGTCGACTTCACCACCTTGGTCTTCTTGGTTTTTTGCGAATCTCTGTGATCAAGATTGCAGAGGATGTTGCCACCACAGCCAAGGATGTTAGAGAATGGAATTGACGTTTCGATGAAAAACAAAAGTACCTGTAGGGCACCCATGCCTGCATTTCCTAGATTCCACATAAAGGGTGCTGCGGAATTTAGAATTGCCACATTGCTAGTTATAAGTGTGGAGAATTAATTTATATGTGCATAAAATGTAATTATTCATTGTTTTAAGGTTTTTTTTTATGTTATGAAAATTTATATATGTTGGTCGTCGAATGGTCTATACTTGATTAGGATCGGACTATAGTTGAGGCAAGTATTGCACACTTTCTCCGTAAGACGAGATTGCCCCATATATTTCAGTGCATTACGGGCTACGGTAATTGTCTCCAATATACAACGACTATTTAGATGTTTCCAAGATTGTTGCACACGACTCTCAAAACTTTCAGGCGAACTTTTATATACCCGAAATTTTCGGACGGACTATTTTATCTAGTATGTAGAACGAGGGATGAGAGAAAGACGACTTGCTACCAAATACTTGTCACTGGGATGGATTGCAAATGAGAAGGATCCCTCTATTTATAGGGTTGGAGGCTGCCATCCCGAAGAGCCATGAGCATACTCTGAACAGACATATCCTATAGCAGCAGGCTGTCTGTGAGCAGTCGTGTCTCTGCAGAGGCTTTTGGATAGGCATTCAGTCTTCGCGTCCCTTTAGATGGCTGTCTGACTACCTTATCCAGTCCATTGCATCTCTTTGCTTGTTGGCCTTATCCATCAGCCTCGTGTCTCATCGCAGACAGGGACCTTATCCTCCTCTCGGCCTTGCGTCATTATCTGAGTTCTGGATTACTCCAGAATTTTCCAAAATATTTGAGACTTCTTAGAGCTCCTCGCGATGTGGCGATCGTGCGAAGTACGAAGTGCACCTCAATACATCCAAGCACCCATTCTCGGCCTTGAGCCTATGCTCAGTGCTAGGCCTGTGCCTGTGCCTATGTCGGTGTTCGTGCTCAGAAGGTACTATACACCATCCTTGTAGTCAACGTCGAGTCAACTTTGGGAGTGGTCAACCAATTTGAAGTAAAGGGAAGGAATTGCTTATAAATAAGGAAAAATTCCTTGCACTTTTCGATGTGATACACCACCTATCCCTTACCATCTCAACACTTTGGCTTTGGACTTTTGGGCCTCTTTAGGTTTGGACTCATTCAATTATTTCTAACAATCTCTCACATGAATGATAATGAATACATGCAGACTCTAATAAAAAATTCTGACATGTTATTATTGCATTGGGATAGATAACTTGCTACTTTGAAACTATATTTTTACTTCTTTTCACATACAAAATTATCAAATTTAGACTGATGTCACAAGTGAACCCCCGGAAAGGATCACTAATGAAATACCTCATCTAGAAGCCCACTTACTCCGAAATTTAGACAAAAATGGAATTGTCATGTTGGGATCTTGGGTAGAGATGGACGATATTTTAGTAGGTAAATTAACACCTCAATAAGACTCCTGAGATGCCCGAGTCGATCGATTAGTAGACGCTGTCTTTGGCATGCAGGTATCTACTTCAAAGAAAACTTGTCTAAAATTACCTAGAGGGGGTAGAGGCCATACCTTTGCTAAAGCTAATCTGAACGTATCTAGATGCTCTATTGGTAAATTATAAATGGAATAAATAATTTCCATTTTTTGTATCCATGGCATCCCATTTCTCTGAATGAGATTCATATGGGTTTGTAAGTTAACAAAGTGAAAACTACACCAATCTACGAAATCCAGTGTTTTTCGAACACATTGCATTGTTTTGGCGACTTTCATGTCTTGTTTCTAAAGTACAGAGTCTTTTTCTTTTTTAGAAGCAGACTCTAAAAGTACGATTTTTAGACTTGTTTCAGAGATTGCACACGGAAGGTATAAATCCGGGGTGCTCCAAAGGGTCGGAGAAGGGCAATCACTCATTCTTCAAAATTCTTAAAAAACCAGCATTCTTAAGACCAAATAGTGGGGCGGAAGGGGGGTGGGGGGAAAGCTCTCCGTACCTGGTTTTCCTGTAGCTAGATCCTCCAGATCCACAAGAATCCTTAGTTAGAATGGGATTCCTACTCAGCACCTTTTGAGATTTTGAGAAGCGTTGCTCTTTGGAGAGCACAGTACTATGAAAGTTGAAAGCTGTGTTCAGGGGGAGTTATTATCTATCATTGGCCTCTATGGTAGAATCAGTCGAGGCCTGATAGTTATCAGATTTATTTACTGCTCGGTGAACATGATGTCTTAAACCATCAGCTTTTGGCGTAAACCAAGACAATAACATTTACACATTAATAACCCTAGTATATTTAGGTTCTCAGTTGTGTTTATTTTGATCATGGATCGTATCTTGGATTCATAAGTGTTTTTTCATTTGAAGCAGCCTCACTTCACACTTATATAGGTGATATCCTATCGAAAGTGTCCTGCCATACTCCACCTTCAACAAGAAATAAGAATCATTAAAAGTATAATGCTTAACCTAGCCACACCTCTACAGGTCAACACCTAAGAAACTTTTGAGAATAAGATAGGTTCTAAGTGATTAACTGAATCCTCCATTATTTAGTTGTCTTATTGAACCAAGCTTGTGGGATCTCCACTCATTATGGTTGAGCTATCGCTATGGACATCCTTTATTGTGTGGACTTTAATCCTATTCCCCTTTTTGCATTGTACATTGATCTCTAAATTATCCTGGAACTTTACATAGTCTATGGCGATCACCCCACTAGAGATCAACTGTCCAACAGTGTTATGTCTCTGACAGATATGTCAAGACTTACTGTTGTACATTGTACTTGGTACTTCCTGATTGCAGACATGCTATCACAATGTATCAGTACGAGAGTCACCAATTTTTCCCCAACACGGAATATCCTCTAGGAAGTTTTTGAGCCAATTCAGCTTCTTCCTAGCTTTGTCTAGCACTATAAGCTACGACTCCATCGTGGATTAAGCTATGCACACTTGTTTAGAGGACTTCTAGGATACATCTCCTCCTCCTATAGTAAATACTTATCCACTCGTAGATTTGGAGTCCTTTATGTTCGATATCTAGTTTACATCACTGTATCTTTCTAATATAGCTAGATATTTAGCATAGTGCATGCCATAGTTTATGGTATACTTTAAATGCCATAAAACTATTTTCAGAGCTAGCTAGCGATCCTTTCCTAGATTACTTGTGAATCTACTAAGCTTGCTAACTAAGTACACAATATCGGGACGAGTGCAATTTGTTAAATATATCAAGCTCCCAATAATTTGCGCATAGCTCAGTTGAGATAATGGGTCCCCTTGATTTTTAGCTAAGTGTAGATTCAAGTCTACTGGAGTCTTAGCCAGAGGTTTGTCAAAAGCTTTGAATTTCTTGAGCATGTTTTCCACGTAGTGGAATTGTGTCAAGACAATTTTGTCAGCTTTTCTAGAGATCTTTATCCATCGTATGACGTCTGTCAAACCTATATCTATCATATCTAAGTGATTCTTTAACATGTTCTTAGTTTTCATAATAACCTCGTTATTGCTTTCCATAATTAGTTAGTCATCCACGTAGAGACATACAATTACGTAAGCTTCAAGTGGACCTTTAATATAATCATATTTATTGTACTTGTTGATCTTAAAGCCATTTGACAACATCGTTCTATCAAATTTCTCATGCCACTATTTTGGCTCTTGTTAGCCCGTATAGTGACCTGACCAACCGATATGCTTTATGCTCTTGACTAGGAGCCACAAACCTTTTAGGTTGCATTTCTTGAATCTACTTAGACTTACGTACTTCGACCTTTACTAGACATCCCAGCACTTTAAGGTAACCGTAGGAAAGTTTCCTTCCTTTCTATAGCTCATATGAGGTTTGTCCCTTTTCTTGTATGATAGCTTATTTAGAATGTGGTTAACTTAGAGCACAGCTTCCCTTCACAGTTATAGGGTAAGCCCGAGCTAATCAATATAGCATTCATCATCCTCTTAAGAATTCAATTTTGGTGAATATGAAGCAGTCGTCTGATAAAAAATATCATGTTCTTGGCAGAGTTCTTCAAACAAAGCTATATATTCTTCTCCTCGATCACTTTAGATCGTTTTATGCTGAGTTGATTTCCAACCTTATTCTTATACCTCTTAAAGACCTCAAGAGCTTTGTCTTTGCTTTTAGGAGATATACGTAACACTATCTTGTGTAATCATTGATAAATGTGATGAAGTATATTTTTTGCCTTTAGTTTGTACGTACTTCATATCCATATGAATTAACTCTAAAGGCGTGGTACTTTTTTCTGCTGAATGGAAAGGTGCTTTGGACATTTTAGCCTCCACACATACCTCATATTTACCAAAAGAGTTAAAATCTAGATTCGATAATAAATTTAAATTTACTAACCTTTTTTTAGCGAGCTTAAATTTATGTGTATTAATCTATCATGCTATAAATTATAACACTCAGCCCAAGTAAGAAGAAGTTTTTAACTTTATTCCAACTGTCAAAGGTACGGTGTATAGTTATTACATTCATCTTAAAGAGCCCCTTTTTCTAGGTAATCCTTGCCTAAAAATTGACCCATTTTGGTCATACAAACTTATCAAATACAAATGGCTTTGCTTAACAGTTAGTTTTTGGACTACCTTGCCTAGTCCGACAATGAGAATATCCTCTTGTCCAAGCAGATGTACCAGGTAGCTCCTATGTCCCCTCTCTCGGATTGTCTACCAGGTCGGTCTCAAATACCATGGCTGCCAGATCTATCTCAGACAGGTTTTTAGCTAGGTTGGCCATTCCTTTGTCGTCCTTCTTTGGCTGGCGACAGTCCTTGGCCATGTGGCCAGCTTTCCTATAGTTATAGTAATCACTTTTAATCTTTTTATTCCTTTTCTTCTTAGGCTCTTGCTTCTCCTGCGTATCCCCAAACTTCTTCCTTTTATTGCCACCTTTTCCCTTGGTGAGGTTCATAGTGATCTCAGAGGTAGCCTTGCCTTGCTTAACTTTGGACTTTTAGTTATCTTCCTCATTCCAAAGTCTCATGATCAGGTCTTCTAGGCTCATGTCCTTTCTCTTGTGCTTGAGGTAGCTCTTGAAGTCCTTCCAAAGCAGGGGGAGCTTCTCGATCATTGCAGCTAATTGGAAGGACTCACTAAGTTGCATCCCTTCAGTGTGGATCTCATAAAGGATCAACTTTAGCTCCTACACTTGGTCAATGAACTTCTCGGAGTCTATTATTTTGAAGTCAAGAAACTGCCCAATGATAAATTTCTTCATCCCGGCATCTACCATTTTGTACTTTTTCTCAAGTGAACTACACAGCTTCTTAGTTGTCTTAGCTACTGCGTAGACATAGTATAGTATGTTGTCTAGTTTGTTCAGGATGTAGTTACAATATAGGAAGTTGCTGTGAGTCCACGTGTCAAGGGCATTGATCTTTTGTTAATCTGTCTCGTCCTTCGCGATTTTTGGTACATCCTCTTTCAGGAATCGTACCAAGTTGAACATAGTCAGATAGAACATCATCTTTTGCTGCCACCACTTAAACTCAGTGCCGTTGAACTTTGCTGGCCTTTCATCGTGGACAGTTCCTTGTACTATAGTCAATATGACAATGCTAGTCAATGCCATCTTCAAGTACACAAATTCCGTCTTATGATTGTTGGTCATCGGATGGTGTATACTTAATTAGGATTGGAGTATAGTCGAGGTAAGTGTTGGACACTTTCTTCATAAGACGAGATTACCCTATATATTTTAGTGTACTATAGGCTACGACAATCATCCCCAAGATACAATGACTATTCGGGCATTTCCAAGATCATTGTACATGACTCTCAAAACTTTCGGGCAAACCCTTATATACCCAGATTTTTCGAACGGACTATTTTGTCTAGTACGTAGAACGGGGGATGAGAGAAAGACGACTTGCTACCAAATACTTGTTGCTAGGATGGATTGCAAATGAGGAGGACCCCTCTATTTATAGGGGTAGAGGCTACTATCCCGAAGAGCCACGAGCACAATGGCTGTACGACTACCTTATATAGTCCTTGTCGTGTCCCTTTGCTAGTTTGCCTTATCCACCAGTCTCGTGTCTCGCCATAGACAGAGACCTTATCCTCCTCTCGACCTTGAGTCCTATCACTGTTTGGGTTCGAAATTACTCCAAAATTTTCCAAAACATTTAAAGCTCCTCAAAGCTCCTCACGACATGGCGATCGTGTGAAGTGTACCTCAATGCATCTACTCCCAGCCCCGTGCCTGTGCTCGGACGGTGTGTACTCAACATTGAGTAACTGTGGGAGTGGTCAACCAATTTGAAAGTGAAGGGAAGGAATTCTTATAAACAAGGAAAAATCCATTGCACTGTCCGATATAGTACACCACCTATCCCTTACCATCTCAACACTTTGACTTTGGGCTTTTGGGCCTCCTTGGGCTTGGCCTCATTTAATTATTTCCAATAATATATGGTATTAGAACCAACTAATCTAATGATGGCACACCCCATGTCATGGCACATTGGAAAAGTGGAAAAGTTTGTGTAAACTTTGATTCAATGAACTTCGTTTAAGAGAGAGTGTTGGGATAATCACTTCACTAATTGTGAATGTGATGAGTTGCCTAGAATATGAAAATTCCTATACTGACAATCACATTTTAGCGATAAGTGGGGTAACTTTAGAGATGTAAAAGCAAGTATACTGAAGTAAAACTCCTGAACCTATGAAGGAGGTAGCCAATCCAAAAAAATGAAGAATCGAACCTCTTGAAGGTCTGTAGTCAATTCCATCAGCTTTAGAGAGTGCAAAATGTTAGGATTTATCTAAACTGTAATCCATAACCCAAAGATCTCATGTAAACTATTAAGATTAACCGAATGCAGAAGCGTACCTGAATCTATAGCGAAGAACGTGATCGAGGAAGATGGGTTGGCCTTCCGAGTTATGACAAACCTCAGAAAGTTTCTTCAGTTCTTTCTGACCTAATCTCAATGGGAAGAGTAATGTAGTGGCTTGTCTAACCCAGGGACCATGACCCTATTTTATAAGGAGATAACCTTAATTTCTATAAATACAGTTTTGCCCATCACAAAACCCTAATTTGCCTGATGTCTCTACATATTAAAGGCCCACTACCTATTAGATACATCAAAATCCAAACCTTATTTGATCACTTTTAAGTAGGCTCAACCGGACATGACAGCCCATTACATAATTATTTGACATATAAGTCCAATGTTGGATTAAGGATCCAACAATCTCCCACTTGGACTATATGTGTAACCTTATAATAATGTAATGTATACCTTATTGAGCTCATTTTGTTGTCATTGCTGAAATGCATCTATAACCAATCTCGTCCATCAATCATAATAGCATAGGATCAAAGCAGCCTTCGTCACATTCTTTTTGTAACTCAACCCATCAATGGTCATAATGCAATATAACTGAATGACATAGATCATGATGTGGATGTGTAGCATGGAAATGTCATATAATGTGACCAAAACATGCCTATTTCCAACTGGTCCAACCTTAAACTTTATTGAGATCAACTGAACCAAAATCAGAGTATGGATAAAATACCAAACTTTATTTCTGCAGAAAATATCCTGAAAATATCCATAAACTGAAGTAACCAAAAATATGTCCATCAGAACATCCAAATTACAAACTCCCACTAAAACTGAATATCCTCAATAAAGATAACACCCATACGAGCAGTATGCTCATGAAACATTTTGGGTGTCAATCCCTTAGTAAGCGGATCTGTAATCATGGAGTTTGTCTGAATACGTCCTATAGACAATTAACCATACTAAATTAATTTGATCTCCTATAACCTTTTGTTCTCTATAAGTACCTTATAACTCTTTTAACTACTTTTTAATGAGCTAATCCTGGATTGCTCAAAAATGTGTCCAACATTCATGTAATGAACATAATATATGAATGCATATAAACCTGAGCATACATCAGATTCCCAACTGCAGATGCATATGAAAATTGATGCATTTCCTCTTTCTCCAAAACATTATTAGGACACTGTTCAAGAATGTAACTTTTCACTTATGAGATATATGTATCCAAATCTTGAAAAATCATCTGTGAATGTTATAAAATATTGTTGACCATTCCAAGCTGGTGTCGAAAATGGTCCACAAATTTCTGTATAGATTAAATCCAGTACATCCACAGCTCTATTGGCCTCATGTCTCCTTTAATAGGTTGTCTTCCCTTTATATATTAATGCAAATATCAAAATCTGCATAATCTAAAAGGGTCCAAAATTTTGCTTGACACTAATATCTTTCTATCCTCTTTCGAGAGATATGACCTAACCTTTTGTGCCATAACGAAGCTGAATTCTCATAAGTGAATTTTCACTTATGAGGTAGTGTACTTAATTGTAGGGTTTGATTATATGAAGCAATTATTTTAACCAAATATAGATTATTGTAAACTGATAAAGAAGCAAAACTAACTAAATTTGAATCATGAAACAAACTGAATTTTCCATTCCTAAAAGAACAAGAATAACCAAATTTGTCCAATGAAGGAATAGAAATCAAATTCCGTCTAAATGATGGTACCATAAATGTTTCCAAAAGATCCAAAATAGTGTCTAATGTTTAACAATAATCTAAATGTCCTTATTGCTTCAAATTTAGCTGATTTGCCATTGCCTACATAGATGAGTCTTTCAACATCACTCGACTTTTGGTAATTCAGGCAATCCTGCATAGACACACTTACATGAGTAGTAGTACCCGAATCTATCCACTAAGTGTGTCCAAGCACCTTAACTGTAGTATAACCCAAGTTTAGAAGCATACCCTTCTTAGCACGCCAAGCATGATAATTAGTACATTGCTTCTTCACATGACCTTTAGCTCCATAAAAGAAACAACCATTTCCTTCAGCTATCTTTTGTTGTTTCTTTTCTAGTGCCATATCTACAGCATTATTCTTCCTTTTCTTGCCTTTATCTTTATGGGAAAAGGCAATATTAGCCATATTTGTCTTATCTAACTTCATCCTTTCCTCTTCTTGGACAAAATGAGAGATGAGCTCATTCAGAGACCAAGTCTCTTTCTGACAATTATAGCTCACTTTAAACTGACTGAACTGTGCCGAAAGAGATATCAAAACTAGATGCACCAACAAGTCTTGAGAAATCTCAAGTTTAAGGATTTTCAGCTTTGAAGTTATATGAGACATTTCCATAATGTACTCCCTAATATTGTATTTACTCTTATACCTCATTGAGATAAGATTTTTCAAGAGTGTACCAATTTCAGACTTTTCAAGCTCGACAAATTTTATCTCAATATCAGCAAGATATTTCTTAACTGTCATGATTTTATCTGACACAGTGTCTCTGAATGCCTCAGGAATAGCTTTCTTTATGATCATCATGCACATCCTATTTGACCGCTCCTACCTTTCCATCTCCCTCTTTTGTTCAGAGGTACTCACAGCTGTTAAATCTGTGGGGCAGTCAGTCCTCATGGCCTAATCTAAATCCATGACCCCAAGTACTATGAGGACATTTTCCTTCCAGGACTTAAAATTTGTGCCATTCAGCATGGAGATCAAATTATGTTGGTAGAAATATTCACAGGATTACTCATAGCTGAATTAGAGAACATATGCAAAATAACATAAAATTAGCTCACATTAGCTTTAAACTGAAATAGTAATAAATTCAAATATCAGTACATCCCATTTCAAGATACCGGACACTCTATTAATATTCTATCTATGGACAAAATATTAACTTGTAAGTGATATCTTGTAATAGCAATTGAACATTGATAATAAGAGCATGTCAAATAATAAACTTTCCTTTGGGCAGATTGATTATTCACATGCAAAGCCAAAAAATTATCATATGTTCATCACCACCCATTTATGCAAGTTAAAATAAACATTTACCTTCCTTTGGGTCGATAAATATTTACATAAAATGCATATACACAACCTTTTGTATTTTATCGTAAATCGACTTTCACAATAGAGGTCACTTTGGCAACTTATTGTGTCAATCAATCTACTTTAAAATACATACAAATACTTGATATTTGAATTTAATACACAAAATATTCTGAATGTTCAAGAAACTAAATAAATAACTGATTTTTCTTGAACTCAATTCATATTTTTCTAAGCACACCGCAAAAAAACTGTACCGAAAACCTTAAAAGTTTAATCCAATTCTTGATTTTCACCAGATTTTATAACATGCAATAAACATTATTTTTTGTACTAATTCATAAGCCTCTTAGCCTTAATCCAAAATTGAAACCAATATCGGTATTTTCGAAAACACTAAAAAAGGAAACGAATCCAAATATCCAATAATTCTTACATCAACTGAATCCACATCAATAATAATAACACTGATATTCAATCCAAAAATAACTTAAGAACATGTAAGTATTAAGTTCCAGAGAAACGAAACCAGAAAGTTATCCAAAATAAACATCGTCCGAAATCCAGAAACAATTGATAACCAAAATTGTACAATTCCTCACCAAAAAACATAAGATTCCAAATCCACACAAAGTCTCCTATGCTGAGTCCGTAAACTAATAAATTAATCCATATAACTTAATGGAATTAATTCATGCATATCAAATTTAATAAATAATTTTTTTTTATCTATAAACTTACTTTCACGAAAACTGAATCATTATTGATATGCTGTATCCAAACTGTTAGCTTG
>SOPF01026724.1:20108-66254 GCA_012979155.1 Hypericum perforatum | reverse complement strand
TTGATTTGATTTAGGATTGACAACCCTATGTTAATTAATGATATTAAACTTGGTAGTTTTAGAATCATCACCCAATCAAGTTACTCAATTTGCTTAACTTAAGAGATTCAAGGATCCATAATCCAGTACTTAGCAAAACAAATTCACTAGTCCCTGTGGAGACGATCCTACATATTACTATATTACTTGTGCGACCGTGTTCTCTTGCACGTGTTTGTGAGTCAAGTTTGGACGCATCATTTATTAAGAAAACAAATACTTAGTCTCTCCTTGTTCCTCCCACTCTTCTTATTCCTCCCATCTCTATCTTCTAAAGTAAAACATCAACCAAAAATCAATTAAAACTCACCATCAAACCAAATCCAAGCTCTTATCTCTTCTTCTTATTCTCCCATATAATCCTATCCTTGCAAATCAAATCTAATCAAATCAAATTAATTAAAACCCAAAACAATGTCACAAAGACAAATGACAGGAGTTAAGGACTAGTTGACTTACCCAACCTCCCTTTTTTGGCTCCTATCACTCTCTCTTTTTTCCTTCTCCTTGCCACGTAGCACATGATAGAGCAGGTGATCATGTGGCACATTGTTAGGAATATCAAGTATTTGAACTCGCACATGGATAGTAGATACTTGTTTAGGAGAAACACTCCCGATTTGGGAGTTGACGACGAACAAAAACAAAAAAATAGGAAGTTTGGGGTTGGTGGGTTTGGGGTTGGTGGGTTTGGGGTAGATGGAAGAAGGGAATTTATGATTATGATTAAGATGATTAGAGTTTGAGTTTTTTGGTTTAAGAATGGGGGAAGGAGATGAGGTGGGAAGAGGAAGAAGAAGGAGAAGAGGGATTTTTTATTTTAAGAAGTAGGAATATTTAATTCATTTTGCATGATTCTTCGACGAAGAAGAACTCAGTTTTGACTTTAAGGACCTCAAAGTACAATTTTCCAAATAAAGGAGGTTTTTAATCTAATTACAAAAGAGAGCTAAAAGAGAGATAAATATGTCAAACTACAAGAGTATGAAGTAATGTATCCTTATTTTATTGATAAATTACAGAAAAAGGCATAGAAAATTTGTGCAATAGATAAAATATGATTATTGTTTTGAAGAGTTTCTATTTCTAACCTTTTTAGCTTTCTACGCATTTAGATTGTCGGTTTTTTTTTATTTTTGGTATTATTTTTCATAGGTTTTATGAATTTGTGTTGAATATTTTTTACAGATATGGTGTTTACGTGGCAATACGGGGAAAAATTTCGTGTCTTGTGACTTATACCTTGAAAAAATATTTGTGTCATCCAGACATGGGATTTTTTCCCATGTATGTGTCAAAAATGAAAAAAAAGTTCATGCATGGGGACGTGTGACAACTCAGCAAATAATCAATTTGCATATCAAAAAATTAAGTCAAAATAACAATTTCATTGCACATCAAACAGTAGCATCAAATATAAAAATTGGTGTCAAAAAATGCAAAAAGCAGTCCTTAAATACATAAACCAGTACCGGCACATTCCAAGACCAATGTTATCAAGTACTAGAATCATTTTTAGAGCTCGCTAATCAACCTTACATTCTACATCAAGTTATCAAGAATCTTGGACTCCTGATTCTACATAATATCTTTGATCAATACCTGGTTCTGATTAAGAATGCCCTACATTCTACATCAAGTTATCGAGGATCTTGAACAAAATTGCACAAAGAACATGAACATAAGATATAATGTAATTTGGTCTAATGCCTACATCTATGATGAGAAATTAGAATTTTTATTGATGAATACGAATTATAAAATCGTACATAACATAACTGATGCAGCATAAGATCAACACACTCAAATTTTGAACGTGATCACTTGTATTTCTCTCAACTAACTCAACTCGAATGGTCCAATTTATTAAATCACGTACGAATGATTTGATCAAATGGTGACATTCAAATTTGGATGATCAATTTTGATAAAACTCAAGATACTCAACAACTGACGTTGATTAATCACGAGGGATTCTACAAGTAGAACAGCCAGCTATGGCAAAATTTGAACATCACATTCAGGGACACACCCTCACGGTCGCACTGTTAAAATTTTGACACTTAGGATCTATTTGGTACGGCTGATGAAATTTAGCTGTTAGCTGTTGGCTGTCAGCTGATCAGCTGTTGGCTGATAGTAATCAGCTGATAGCTGATATCCGATTTTTGCAAAAGTATTTGGTAAATTAGTATTGGCTGTTGCTGTTGAGTTATAAAATTACTTATAAGGATAATTGACTAATAAATATCATTTTTTTAATATTTAATATAATACATATTATTTATCTTTATGCTTTTGTCAATTAAAAAAGTCTCTCTTAATTTAATATTTAATATAGTAATATTTAATATTTATCTCTATGTTTTCACCAATTAAAAAAAGTGACCCACTTAATTTAATATTTAATTAGGAATTATCTGAATTGAGGGCTATTTAGTAATTTGATATTGAACAACCATTAATTAAATGTAACAGCTATAAATTCTAGCTGTTGGAAAAATTGGTGTTTGGGTTCCAACAACTATTTTTTTTAATTCACCAAATACCAAAAAATTGGGTGATAGATATCTATCAGCCAACCACTGATCTCTAACAGCCAAACCAAACACCCACTTAGTCTCAATTTTGGTAAATTCTCAATGATGCATTATTTGTAGCTTTGATTACAATTTAAGGAAGGCGTGGATTCAGGCCACAATCAATTAACCTCCCTCCTAATGGCGCATTAATTCATGCCTTATTAGCTACCAACATTCAAATTTCAAAGGTTTAACATCATTACAATTTATGGAAAGAAAGTTATTCACATAAATGTAAACCTGTGGTCTATGCATCTCTATACATACGTCCACACGCAACCTTCAGCTCTTGCCCGAATAGGCAACTTTTTTTAAAATAGGCAATGCATGCACGAACGCACAAAGTTAGCAATGTAAGACGGTCCTATATCATCCTCCCTTCCTTGGAATTCTGCTTGTCCTAAGTAGCTAATTCAGAAGGCAATGGGAAATATCAAAATATGGGGTTAAGTCTGAGACATTGAAGGTGTTGGAGATGCCATATTCCTCTAGAAGATCAACCTTGTAGGCATTATCACTGATCTCTTTAGAATCTTGAATGGACCGTACTTTCTTGCTTGCAATTTTCCTCCCATATTGGCTGGCATCCTTTCCTTTCAAAAATGCACCATCACCTGTTCTCCTGGCTGAAAACCCTCCTATGCTCATCAATCCTTGCTTTTGCATGCTCCACGAACTCCACAGCTGAAGTGTTAACTTTGGTTGGCCTTGGAAGTTCAGCTACATCAACAAGAAGGTTAGGAACTTTGGTATAAACCAAGAAAAATGGTGAGTGACCCGTGGACCTATGCATCGCGCTGTTGTAGGCAAACTTCACAATTAGTAGGGCAAGATCCCATTGTCTCATCTTGTCATGGCAAAGACTTAGTAGCAAGCTTCCAAGGGTACAGTTGGTTGTTTCTGTTTGGCCATTTGTTTGGGGGTGCACGGTGGAGCTATACTGAAGTGTAGCATCAAACATGATCCACAATGTCTTCCAGAACATTACAAGAAATATAACATCACGGTCAGAAGTGATGCTCTTCGGTACACCATGCAACTTCACCATCTCTTTGAAAAATAAATGAGCAATGCTACAAGCATCCGAGGTCTTTTTGCAAGGTATAAAGTGTGTCATCTTGCTCAACCTGGCAACCATAACAAATATGGAATCTACTCCACGAGGAGTACATGGCAATCCCAAAACAAAATCCATACTCAAGTCTTCCCAAATTGGTTGTAGTATAGGTAAAGGCATGTACAACCCCATATTATTCACTCCCTCTTAGTTTCTTGGCATACACGATAATGCATCACCAATCTAGCAACTTCTTTTGTCATATTAGGCCAATAAAAACGATCTAAAAGAGCAGCCAAAGTCTTGTCTTGACCTAAGTGTTCCGCGAGATCACCACCATGTAATTCCCATAACAAATGTTCACAAAGTGAAGTACAGGAAATACATAGTTGGTTACTTCTCATAAGGAAGCCGTCATGCACATGGAACTCTCTACCACCCTTGCCACTCTTGCACTTCTTCTAAATTTCTCCAAAGTTTGCATCATCTTCGTACGACTCACGAAGTGCATCAAAAGAGGTCACTCTTCCATGCCATTCAGTTAGGAGTGCTACTCTCTTACTAAGTGCATCAACCACGATATTCTGAGCTCTACTCTTATGCATGATCTTGAAGGGGAATTTTTGAAGGTACATTGTCCACCTCACATACATGTGATTCATGAACTTGGACTGATCATGAAGGTACTTTAGGGCACGATGATCCGAGTAGAGAATAAACTCCTTGCCAATGAGATAATATTCCTAAGTCTTCAAAGTACGAAAAAGAGCATAGAACTCTTTCTCATAGGTTGTCCAAGTCTGACGATGCACGCTTAACTTCTCACTAAAGTAAGCTATTGGCCATTTTTCTTGAGAAAGCATAGCTCTAATCCCTACTCCTAATGCATCCAATGCACTTCAAAGACTTTACCAAAATCAGGTAAGGCAAAGACTGTGGTTGAGCTTAGCTTTGCCTTCAATTCATTGAATGAATCATCCACTTCCTCGCTCCATTTGAAAGCAACTCCTTTCTTTGTCAAAGAGGTCAAGAAAGAAACAATCTCACTGAATCCCTTGATGAATCTCCTATAGAAGGCTGCCAAGCCTAGGAAGCTCCTGACTTGGGTCACACTCTTTGGCTTAGGCTAATTACGAATTGCTTCTATTTTGTTTTGATCAACTTGAATTCCATCCTTGCCAACTATAAATCCAAGAAAAAGGAGCTTCTTCTGCCAGAACACATACTTCTTCAAGTTTGCACTTAGCTCATTCTCACGTAAGGTAATAAACACTTCCCTCAAATGCTCTACATGCTCTAGCTCAGATCGGCTATACTCCAAGATGGCATCTAAGTAGATGACCATGAACTTGTCTTGAAAAGGCTTCAACACTTAGTGCATCATTCTCATGAATATGCTAGGGGGCGTTCATGAATCTGAATGGTATTACAAGCCACTCAAATAGGCCATCTTGCATTTTAAATGCAATTTTCCATTCATCTTTGGGCCTGATCCTTATTTAATGATAGCCGCTCCTTAGATCAATCTTGGAGAAAATCTTTGATCTGCTCAAATTATCCAACATGTCATTGAGTCATGGTATTAGAAATCTATAACCGATTGTGATCTTATTGATGGCACAACTGTCTACACACATATGCTATGTGTCATCCTTCTTCGGTACCAATAATCCAAGCATACCATAGGGAGTCAAACTCTCCTGAATGAACCCCTTGTCTAAGAGCTCTTGTACTTGATCTCTAAGGATATGATTCTCCATTAGACTGAGGCAATAATATGGCAAATTTGGGAGTGTAGACCCTAGGATCAAGTCAATTCTATGCTAAATATTGCGAAAAGGAGGTAGCCCCTTTGGTAAGTCTTTCGAGACCACCTTAGGAAATTCTTGCAATATCTTAAGTACGGGCTTTGGCAAAGCTTCATCACGTACCTCTGCTTCTTGATCACCTTTCTTTATCACCAAAACATGGCACCATCCCATCTTATCAATAGAATTCTTCAAAACCTTCATCGAAGTAATCATCATAATGAGCTGCATGGCATTATTACATTGAGATTTATGTTCTTTGGCTTACTTGGCAACAAGGTGAATCTTTCACTGTCCTTCTTCAATTTGTAGGTGTTCTCCTTACCCTAAGAAGAACCTTGTTATCGTACTCCTATGGTCTTCCCAATAGAATGTTGCACGCATCCATCTCCAACACATCGCATTCAATCTTGTCCAAATACCTTCCAATTGAGATTGGTATCGTGTATCTCGAGTTAACCTTGATGCCTCCTCTAGCACGAATCCATCCAATAGAATATGGGAAAGGATGTGGTGTGGTCTTGAGCCCTAACTTCTCCACCGTAGTACAACTCACAATGTTTTCTTGTCTTCCACCATCTATAATCACCTTGCATACTTCCTTTCTAATATGACATTTGGTATAGAACAGATTGTTTCTTTGAAACTCATTCTTTTTTGCAGTGGTCATCACAAGTTTCCTCATCACCCTGCAATACTCCTCATCATCCTTTGAAGTTTCTCGCTCCTCGTCTTCACTCTCTTCTACAGGAGTGCATAAATAAGCCCTGGAAGACTCTTCCTCTTCATCCTCTTTCTCACACAATTATATGTATCTATGCTTACGACAATCACTGGACGTGTGTCCATAATCATTACACTTGAAGAATCGTATGCCTAAAGTTGCCATAGGAGCCTTGCCTTTGATTGGAGCAACCTCAGGTATGGGCTTCTTGGGAGGGTGTCTAGCATCTGTTGCTTGTGCAACACTCTTCTCATTTCCTTCTCTTGAAAATTGTTCGGGGCCTAAAAATGAGTTAGGGTTATTTTCTTTTTCCTCAAGGTAGACCCTATCTTCCTAGCCTTCGAGCATACATCATTGAAATAGAGGAAGGTGTCAATTCCATCCTACTCCTGATCTCAAAACTGAGACCCTCAATATAATGAGCAATCATTTGATCCTCGTTCTCCTCCATATTATTCCTCGCAACCAATCTCATGAATTCTGACGTATACTACTCAATACTTCTACTTTCCTGTGTGCACGTCAAAAATTGAGAATACAAAGTTTGGTGATAATCAACTCGGAGGGCCTGCTCTATCATAAGTCAATCATGAATTGATCTCTGTCCTCTTTTCCTCCTAGATTCTTACTCCTTCCTCCATCAAACTGCGACTCCTAACTCCAACTTAAAGGCAATATAGTTAACCTTTTGTTCTTCTATCAAGTCCATGCAGTCGAAATACTTCTTGACCAAATCAAGCCAATTTAGGAAGCCCTTGATATCAGCATCTCCAAAGAACTTTTCTATGTTCATCTTGAAAGGGCGATCCACTCTCTTTAAATACTCTTCTCCTCGATCATCCCCTCTGAATGCCTCTCTTATAGGATCACACCCTCTATCACCATGTCCTTCATCCCCTCTTCCTCATACTCTAAAGCCTCATCCTCCTCTCCCCACTCCTCTTACATCTAGAGTATCGTCTGTGTCCTCCAACTCATCATCCTTTATGGGTGGAGGGTTGTCTCACCTAGTAGCTTATGGTGGTTGAACTGCAAGAGCTTCAAGACAAGCCAACACAGCTTGGAGTGAAGTCTCTATGTTTGTCATCCTCTGGTTGAGGTCTTGGTCACCATAGAGCACGGTTTTGGAGTGGAGCTAGGTGAATTGATGGGGCATGAATCAATTGATCACGATGTCCTATGGATCAGCTCGTGGATAGGCTTAACAAGTGATCTTAAGGGTAAGGGAAAATGATTCAAGATGAAGATCAAAGCTCTGATACCACTTGACGCAGCATAGGATCAACACACTCAAATTTTGAACGTGATCACTTGTATTTCTCTCAACTAACTCAACTCGAACAATCCAATTTATAAAATCACGTACGAATGATTTGATTAAATGGTAACATTCAAATTCGGATGATCAATTTTGATAAAACTCGAGATGCTCAACAACTGCCATTGATTAATCACGAGAGATTCTACAAGTAGAACGACCAACTAGGGCAAAATTAGAACCTCTCCATCAGGGACACACACTCACAGTCGCACCGTTGAACTTTTGACACCTAGTCTCAATTTTGGTTAATTCTCAATGATGCATTATTCGTAGCTTCGATTACATTTTAAGGAAGGCGTGGATTCAGGCCACAATCAATTTGACCATTTCCATCTTTAACCTCCCTCCTAATGGCATGTTAATTCATGCCTTATTAGCTACCAACATTCGAATTTCAAAGGTCCATCATCATTACAATTTTGTGGAAAGAAAGCTATTCACATAAATATAAGCCCACGGTCCGTGCAACTCCATGCATACGTCCACACGCAACCTTCAGCTCTTGCCCGAATAGGCAACTTTCCTAAAATAGGCAATGCACGCACGAACACACGAAGTTGGCAATGCAAGGCGACGGTCCTACGTCAATAACCCTAGGTAATATTTTTTATATAATAGACCACACATTGTGATAAAAAAAATCTATTTAGGTAGAGTAAGAACTCTAAAATAAGAGTCGAATACAAAACAAAAAAATCTATCTAGCGGGACTGGCGGATACCAACCAACTGGTCCTATAAATTAAATCTAGTTACATTGTTTATTACCGAACTCTTGTTAGATCATATCATCCTCTCACTTTTTGAGTTCTTATTTGTGCTTTTCAACTCTATGTATTGAATTTCCGAATTTCAACAAGATGTACGAATAGAGTTAATTTTCCAATTTATGATTAGATGAATCAATTTGACTTTTAGCTTCATTTAGTAATTTATTTTACCGTGCATAGGTTATTGTGTATACTTATTTAATATACATTTTTTCGTCCGAGCATAAATAAGGTTGGTAACAAAAACCTTGTTGAGTTACGATGGTAAATACTACAATGGTCACAATGGTGTGGATTATAGTGGGGACGGAAAAGTGCTCGATTTCAATATTCAGTTACCTATGAATTATTATAACGACTAATCAAATGAATGTTGAAATTTGAAGAATTTTTGATGACGATCATGAGGCATTGATCGCGTATGATGAAAGTAAAGTTGTGCACCACCGAGCAGAACAAAGAGTGTAGGTATAATAACAAAGCTAAGAGGGGTGAATCAAGTCTGAATACAATTTTTAAACTTTTGTTTGTACTTGGTCAATAAGCGTTAACAAAAATGAAAAGAGTGAGAAAATTGATGCCAAACATATAGTGATTCTTCTCTTGTCACTTGAGTCTATGTCCACTGTCTAATTATGCACCTACTTTTTTATCATTCCAAATAAAAATGCATGCTTCAATACAAGTTTACCAAGTTCACTTACGAAACCCACAAGTTTCAAATGCATACTTACAAATCACAAGCGCACTTGCAAAATTTTATCGCTAGCTTTGTCATATTTGGCTAGATACAATTCTAGCTTCACCAGGCTTACTAAAATCACACACTAACTTTAACAACTATGACTATCTACTACTCTAGATTTACAAATTTTTTTATAAACCTTTGAAGTTCATTATTATTCTTACAAATAGACTGCTCCAAAATCTCACAGAAAAAATTGAGCATGTACCAAGAAAAATGTATTCTACAATATTGACTTTTGTCTTCAACATTTTGTTATTGTAGCTTGTCTCTCTTAAACGTAGGAGTTCAGCTCACTTTAGATTTCTATGACTCTTGATCAAATTTTTCTCAAAGTGATCTCTTTTATTATCTTTGGTTTGATCTTTTATTTATATGATCTTCTTTGTTGTAGTTATTGAAACTTGCTCAATAAGAAAGTCTTCAAGTTGTCCCTTTTAAGTTATTTTTATCTGTTTGTTCTTGTTCCTCAAAAAATTCTTTAAACATTTCATCAAGTCATAAGTAGCTATTAGAATAAAAGACTTACTTAACTAGCAAAAGCAAACACTTTTTGTTTATAGACTAAACTTAAGTTGATTTTAACTTATAGCTGATTTGATCCCAAAAATAGCTGTAACAAATAAAGTCAAAAGAGAGGCGGGGACGGGCACCGCATATTATCAAGGTTATCTGGCAGTGTCTCCCTTCGGGCTAGCTAAAGTGCAATACGGATAGTAGCTCACTAGGTGCTCTAGGTCAGGGTCGGTCGGCTAGGGTGTTTTGTATCTGCAGAGGTTTTGTTAAGGGTTGTTTTAGTCACCCTATTTCGAGCTGCTTCTCTTTCAAGGAAGAACTCTTAGTAGCCATTATCGCAGTGGTGATTGCTTACAATCAGGAATGGCATAGTCTGTGGCTTGAGATTGACTTTACAAGCCGAAGTCACGTGATGCTAGTGATCCTAATGGTTACGTATGCTAGAGCAATGGTTACGTATGCTAGAGCACAGGGCCCAGATACAGCTTCAGGTCACTCATATATTTTACGAGGGGAACCTAGTGGCAGATGCTTTAACTCACCTTATAGAGGATGGCTGGTGTCCGAACTTCCTAGCTTTGCTCTCTAGTCATATCAACCACGATAGGTCTAGTCAGCCATTTTATAGGTTTGTTTCTTGATGCGGCTTTTCCCAAGCAGCTACTTTGGCTTCCTATCATATTTGCCCGCCCTAACTACCAGGTTTGCTGGCTAGCGTGGCTACGGCTTGTTTGATTTTTCTCACCAGACTACTAGGCTTGTTGGCTAGCTGGTGGTGAGTTCTCTACCCACTTGACTACCAGGATTGTTGGTTGGTGACTAGTTTGTATCTTTTTCTTTTTAATTTATTGGAGTTCTTTAAAAAAAATAAAGTCAAAAGAACACATGAAATCTCTTTTGAATTAGGTTATATTTAATCAATATAACCTCAAATAATTATTTAGACATAGAGATTTGTTGTTAAAGCATATATTGCATTGGATGCTTAAAGATGATTTTCTAACTATTTCCAAATTTTAAATACTATAATCCATAAAAGAGCACTTTAACTGCTAGTGATTAGACATTAATGAGGCACTTACAAGATAGTTAAAAGACTAAACCATCTTTATTTTGAGAATTTTCAAATTTGAAGTTACTTTATGTTGAATATCTCGATCTTTTAGTTAAGCTTTAATCGAATTGAATGAGTAAATATTTGATTCAAACTTAGGAAAATTCTCACAAATTTGGTTTATAAAAAATCTTCTTTAACACTCAATTTTACAAAAAAATTGAACCAAATTAAAGACAATAACTATATGTAAGAATTAACTTAGTCATAGTAAAGTCAATTATCACTTTTGCCCATGTTGTTTATGATTGATACCTTGATATAGTTCTTATCCTTTTGATCTAGACTAGCAATCTATGATACTCATAATTGAGTTTATGAGTAGTGTACTACTTTGCTAAGACTCATTTGATCGTAGTTAACAAAATCTTGTTAGAGGAACCCTTGAAGGTTAGCTCCCTTTTCTCAAAATGTTTTGCCTTTATTTGAATTAATAGAATAACTTCCTTCATATTCATGTTAATCTAAATGCTTTCTTCTCCTTCACTTCAAAGTTTTAAAGAGCTATATAGTTGTACACATCTGTAGGACTGACACTATTATTCAGATGATCACATAATTCAACCATAACATGAATAGAGTATATGATACTTCCATAAGGAAGAAACTTCTTAGGCTTCTTTGTAGTTTGCTTGATCATAGGGATCAAGACCTCTATCACATTTATCTTTTTTTTGGCTATACAAACTTGAGGAAGTTCATCTCTTTTTTGGTAATAGTAGTGGTGTTAGTAGACTTGTTAATGACTATTAAGGTAACAAAATGTTGAACCATTCTGAATTGAGTAGCATAGACCATAGTGGTACTATAGTTCACTTCAAATTTTTGCAAGGTCATCCCACTTAGCAAGTTTCATGTCTCTTTCCCTTCTAGCCTCTTGTTGTCAAACTTTGCTAAAGTTAACACTTTACTACTTATCCCAAACATTTTCCTTAACTCATGAAGAGTGATAGTATAAAAATCCTTGTGATAAAATTATTTTAAGGCACTAGCATCATACTTGGAACTTTTGGTTCCTCTAGGTACTTATTTACCATGGGTGATCAGTACCATAGAATTCTATCACTTTATTAGCATTAATCCCATGGTCTATAGTTGATAAACTTAATATACTAGACATATCTATTCACTCTTTAGCCATTTTACTGAAATCCTTTGGCAACAAGTTTCTCTAGTCTACTATTTGTCCACTAATAACCTTCTTAAAACTGTGATAACCTAGAAAGTGGTTGGTTGATATTCTATTATGCTATCTACTTGAGGGATGAGTTTTTGAAGTCAATCTAGTCTTTTAGTCTCCTTAGCAAGTTGGTTCAACCTTAATAAAGTTCACTCAGAGAATTTCCAAGTTTCATAAAGCTAGTTGGTCAAGTTCGGACAAAAATGATGTTTGTGTAGTAAAAAATTGAGTACAACGTTCTCAATTTTGCTCCAAATGATACAAATAAATATGATTAAAAAACTAGACACATAGAGTTACAACTTAACATCCTACAAGTTTGGTCAAAGATCAAAGGAAGTAGGTGAAAAAGGGGCAAGAATTGGATCTTTGTAATTGGACTTCAAGTTATAACGAACCATCATATTTTACCAAGGATAAAAGTTTAAGAGTAGGTGAATAAGGCTTATAAATAACTCACCAACTACCTTCTTATACTCATGAAGGTGATAGAAGAGGTGAGAAACTCAGAAGATAAACCTCAGATCAAAAGTTAAAAAAAATAGAAGAGGAGAGAGGGCTAGAGGATAGAGAAAGAAGCAGGTGTAGAAAGATCGATTTGGTAGGTTATCTTCTCCTCTGATTCAGACTTTATAATTGTCATTGAAACTATAGAGGACTAAAAGACCTTTATGATGGTATATTATATGTGTTATTTATATCAAGGGATCAATAGGAAATCCGTTTAGAACTACTAAGCAACTACTGAGGCAAATAGTTAAGCAAGGGGAAAAAGAAAGACTTGTTAAGAGTATTTATATTCCAAATTAGATTTAGGTGTTATGAGACTGATTATAGAGGACTTCATGATATTTCTGAAACTATATCATATGCCTTGTATGGTTGAATAAAACGTGCCAGAAATCTAGTTAAAAGTTAGACTTACTGACTGAGTTCAGAGTTGAGGAGATTAAAAGAGTAAGGCTTGGTAAGTTAATTCTTGAAAATTTGAGGGTAATTATAAGACTTTGAGTTTTCAAGAACATGCAGAGGAGTTGAGTTAGAGTGATATATGGATTGAATTTGGTGTATTTGACCTATTTCAAATGGTAAATTGTGATTGAGCTTCTCGTATGCTTTGTTGATATTCAGTTGGCATAACATATTGTTATGTGCACTTGTGATCATGAGTGACTTGTATATAGATTATATACATGTGGCGTACTTGGTAATAAACTAAGTGCTTAAAGGAATATAGCTACTTGGTTATGTTTGGACTATTTGAGATGCTGACTTGCGAGTGTACCTAAGTTGGTTATTTTGAAGCAATGTAGGTAAAAAAATTGGAAGCAAAGGGTCAACCTCATTATGTGATTGGAATTATTGTATATAGCTTTTCGAGGTTGAAGGAACTTAAAGTGAAAGGAGCAGTAGATTTGCGAACCAATGCTATTGAGCAATGTTTATCTGAGTAAGCAAATGGAATATGATAAATTTGGTTGTGTGTTGTATATTTATGTTTCAGATCTTGGTGATGTGCTGTTATGACCCTCGCTAAATTTGTATTGGTCGTGATCGCTTGGTCTAACCTTTGGTTATTTTATTTTGATTGGTGTTAGGATCGTTATATTAAATTTATCGACCTTTGGGGGAATAGGTATAACTTTTTCATGTGAACTCCGATTTGGATGTTTCCAAATCGAGTAAGTCTGTAACACGTTAGTCTACGACTTTTGTGTTTTGAGTTTTGTGATTTGAGCCTTGTATTTTTGATTTTTTCATTGAGTTTTGATTGGGTTAGGAATAGTGACACTATAGCGGCGCTACAAGTTAAAGTGCGCGCTATGTCATTTTGGCCATTCGCTCCTAGCAGCTCGTAGTGGCGCTACGTAAGCCAGCTGCGTACACTTTTCTTAAAAAATTAATAACTTCCTCATACGACCTCCAATTTAAGTGATTCTAGTTTGAGGATGTTCGAAACATCCAGAACTATGATTTGATTAAATTATTTTTGACAATTGAGGATTTAGTTGATGAGATCATGGGAAAGTGCTTGGGTGCTCGGTTTTAGGTACGATTTTCATCGGTATTGAGAGATTTTGTCAAATGGTGAGCAATATGGCACATATGGATTAAGGCTTGATTTGAGGACTTATTAGAACTTAAGTAGAAGTAAATGAGTGATTTTGGATGACTAGCGGCGCTACAAGTTAAAGTGCGCGCTATGTCATTTTGGCCATTCGCTCCTAGCAGCTCGTAGTGGCGCTACGTAAGCCAGCTGCGTACACTTTTCTTAAAAAATTAATAACTTCCTCATACGACCTCCAATTTAAGTGATTCTAGTTTGAGGATGTTCGAAACATCCAGAACTATGATTTGATTAAATTATTTTTGACAATTGAGGATTTAATTGATGAGATCATGGGAAAGTGCTTGGGTGCTCGGTTTTAGGTACGATTTTCATCGGTATTGAGAGATTTTGTCAAATGGTGAGCAATATGGCACATATGGATTAAGGCTTGATTTGAGGACTTATTAGAACTTAAGTAGAAGTAAATGAGTGATTTTGGATGACTAGAAAGGGCAAGGATCAAAAGAGAAAAATGTTGCCCACTTGTCTTTGGTAAACTTACCATTTATGGAAAGTTTGGGAGAAAATATCTAAGGGAGGTTTAAATAGAGGATATGATATTTAGATGTTGAATTATGCTTTGATGATAAGATTGGAGGGTTGTTGTGTAAATTTTGGTAAACTCTTGGTATGAACTTGATGAAGAGCATGTGTGGATATTGGGGTTTGGTTGATGATTTGAGGAGGTTTGATGTTGATCTAGACTTTAGTGATGAAATGAGAGGACTATTATGCATAATTTGGAGACTTTGTGTAGAAATATGATTTTTGGGACTCAAGATTAGATTTTCCTTATTCTTTGTGTGAGATGGATTTTTGTTGATTAGAGGATTATTTCTTATGATTTAGTTGATCACATATTGGAATCCGAGTACCGTGGAACATAAAGCGAAGAACAGAGACCTTTAGGAGCATTGCGATATTTGGTTAAGGTAGGGAGATATTATCCCTAACCTCTATTTTGACTAGCATTATTTGTTATAAACTTGTGATGTTGGTTGATATGGTGATTATGTTGTTATATGATGGATTGTGAAGGTGAGTCTTTGTTTTGTATGATTTGGTGATTTTCGGTTATGCATGGTTTTGATAAATATGAGTCTTGTGGATTATGAATACATGGTTTTGAATATTATGAATATGTGTATGATATGTGTGAGTCGATTTGTGAGATGGCGGACGATGAGGTCTACCCGTGACCAACTGGGGATGTTGGCACATGTGCATATATTTTGGAGATATATTGGATTTGATACGATTATGATATGGCCGGCGGAGTTTGATTATGAAAGCGCTATAAGATATGATATCCTAGTGTTGTGAGAAGGAGTGACACATTCTAGACCTATCTGAAGTCCATCCATTTATTTAGCATTTGCGACTCCAAGTTCGGGTCGAAATGTGTCTATGTGTATGATTTGTGAATATGATATGACGTTTGCGATGCCATATTCGGATAGGAACGTGCCTATGTGTATGATTATGAAATTGTCTTTATTTACGATTGAATTACTTGTGATGTGCTAAATGTGTCACGACCCGATCTGAAGTCGGTGACCAACACTAGACTTCGCGACATATTGATGACACAATGCAAGTCTAGTAAGCCTCAAAACAATCTCACAACATGTGAAATCCAACAGAAGACGAATTATCAACAAAAACCCTCAAGGTCATATATCACCATACTAAAATCAAACCAAATAAATTTACAAACCAACTATAAACAAAACATCTCCAAAAGGCCAACTAACAGCATCTCAAAAGCTTTATAACTATGGAGCGTCTATACAGAAGAAGACAATAGCACCATCCGGAGACCTCAAAAGTAGCCCTTGAAAAAGAAAAAGACTGGTACCACGAACTCTGAACACTCAAAATGATCTAAAACCTCTGAGAACCTAAGATAGATTTGTAAGGGGTAAGTGTCCGAAGGCACTTAGCAATGGAATAAAACATAATATATTAGTTATGGCTGACATATGCATGCAACAGAACTTAATCATGCTCGATTTCACTCAAATCAAAATGCGTGATCATCAATTGCTATTACCAAACACAATATCTACTCATACACACAGACACACAGAGCTATGAATAGGTTTCGTATTGTCACGTCTTTTGGTGACTAGAGGCATCCAAATGGCCAAACAGATATTTGTTCATAAATAACAGAAGCTAGCGTACAAATGTAAACTACTGATAGCTTACAACAAATATAAGCTAGCGATAGTATACAATGTAAACTAGTAATGTCCCCAAAACTATGAGCTCATAGACTAACATCCCCGGTTAGTACGGAAAAACTCATTCATTTCTCTCGCACAAAAACACATCTTATCAGAACAGATGATCCAACGGTCCAGAATATATCCATCAGATGAAACAAATCAGCCTTAAGCTAGTACACTAGCCAGCTGTTTACAAATGTCACATGCCTTCCACACAATCACAAATATGTCCAAACGTACCATGGACCAAACCATATGCATGTGACGCACACAATCAAACTCCGAAACAAACACATATCAAACACAACCAAAGTTATCATGTGTTATCCTCTTACTAAGACAAATAGCATTCGAAAGCGTCAATTTCCAAATCCAATGCTCTTTCCACTCGAAGTGTCTTCAATGTTGGAAATCTGAACAATAATCCAAAATCACAAAACAAGGTTAACTCTTAGTTTGTAAAACCAATTAACCTCCAACGCTTCAAAACAACAAACCTAAACACACTCGCTATTTGTCATCGCAAACTCATGCAAATGCAAAGTCATTCAAACTTAACCAATACCTCAAATACCTTGAGCACTTGGTTCTATACTAAGTACCAACATACATATACGCTGTACTCAAGTTACGCAAGCTCAAACATGCCCACAACAATCTATTTTGCACATCCAAACACAAACCAAGCTCAAGAGAAACTCAACCACTTCCATCTTCAATGAATACCACCTATGACTCGATCTCAGATCATAACCACTTCAAATAACACTTTATAAGGCTTCCCTTGTATGTACTTGAAAACCCAGACCCTCACAATTAACCTCAATTCCATAGAATCAACTTATCAAACTCAACTCTCAAACTTGCTTAGCCAAGAACACAGCTATACTATCTGAACTTCAAAAGCATGCATAAGATGTTTCTCTTAACCAATTCACACATAGAATACATATTTCGAAAGCTTATCAAGTGCTTAATAATCTGTTCTAATACATCTAAGTCCAATTCAGAGTCTAAGTAAGCTTACCAAACCGTTCTTCTTTACCTCGCTCACTGACCACCTCTGTGAATAGCCTGTGACTCAAAAATGATTTGCGTTCACTTTATTCTTGAAACCCTCAGCTCTGTGCTTGTTCAACAGTAGTCCTATGCAAATTAACTTTCCCGTCGATTCCCTTATCCAAAAGCCTCATATAATATACCAAAAGAAAGGTATTGATGTCCTTTACAACTCACTTCTGCGGTTTCAAGTCCAAAACTGAATGGATCTATGCTTACCGATCAAATCTTTGTCAAGCTGTCTGCTTCTTCCTCTTTCCTCTTTCTCAGCCCTTTCTCTCTTTTCTCTCAAGTTTTATTTTGTGACTGAGAGGATAAGTGCTCTGCCTCTCCAAGATATATTCTGAGCCATGTGAAGAGGTGGGTAAGGTCCAATCACAAGAAAACCCCCTCTTCAACTTAATCTAGGTAACAATCAAAGAACTTGAGGTCCAATCAGATTCATCCCCAAGCAAGTAGCTCTCATTTGACGACTTTCCTTTTGTTTTTATACAATCTTGTAGTCAAATGGTTTGTTCCTTAACATGTCTAGTTTCAGGATCACTTGGAATTTCTCATTTTGGATCCATATTGAAGAAGTTATGACCATTAAACCACAAGCAGGTCAATCTGTCCGAAAATGAGCAACTACTTCACAAGTCAAAAATCCACTAAGGCATTGCACTTGTTGAAATCAAACTCCAATGACATCCTTTCACATACTTGTACACTTTAAATCACATGTCCAATGCAATTAGCTTGATACGACGCAAACCAACCAACTAATTTTCTGAGTGTCACAATTCTCCCCTCCTTATAGAAATTCGGTCCCCGAATTACTTACGACTAATTTGAAAACAAAGAACTTCCTTTGTTATTCAAATAGGTGCGGAAACCTTCCTCGCATATCATTCTGTAACTCATAGTCCTTAGTTTTCTAACTTGCCTTACTGACCTTGCGATAGATAAGGTGTACTCTCAAACTTCCATCCTTCTTCCATACCAATAACATTGAAGCAATCCTTAGTCGTGCTTCCATCTCATCACCCCGAAACATAAATTTTGGCTCACCCTCAGGCTTGAACCTCACAATCATATTAAAACAATTCACCGTAGCTTGGTAGCATGATAGCCAATCCATGTCCAAAACCACATCAAAATCATCCATAATGAACAGATAAAAGTCAACCAATACCTTAAGACCATGCACAACTATCACATACGATTTATGAACTAAATGCACATGAATGTTATGACCTAAAAGCGTACAAACCTCTAACGGATTCCCAATAACAAAAGTGGACTACCAAAGGACTCAACAAATTAGGGTGACAAGAATCAAATTGTCGACCCTGAATCAAATAAGACCTCAAGCGTGTGACAAGCCTATAGGAAGTATACCTGAGTTCACTGTATTAGATGCCATAGCATCTTTCTTTGGCAAAGCGTACACTCAAGCAGAACCACCACTATTGTGCTCCATTGGCTCCTTTCCCCTCACATTCAAGTTCTCTCCCTGAAAGCTCTGGTTAAAAAGACTCCTATCATGTTCTTGAGGTCAAACAGATAGGCTGGTAAGCTGTGCCTGTTGTCTTGCCTTAGCCATACGACAATCCTTGATTTGGTGCCCGAACTTTCTACATCCAAAACAAGCACCCATTTGTTTATAGCATGCTCTCCCACGGTGTTGTTTCCTACAACTAGCACAATTTGTCAAACTACTAATTGGTTTTGACTACCAAGTTGGCCTCGACCACCCTGTGGACCATGATGACTACTATCTCTCCAAGATCCTCCATATGATCCTCCACCTCTCGGGAAATCAGGCTGGAAGCTCGGTCTTTGTTGGTTGTATTGTCCAAAACTCTAGTTTGAATTATATTGTGATGGTCGATCAAATCTCTGGACATTGGCTTGCTTTTGCCTTGCAATTCGTTCATTATCACGCATCTCCAAGGTCCTAGCACAATCCACTGCTGCTGAATAGGACAGAAATCCACGTGGATACATTACCTTGAATATTGCATCATCTAGTCCTCGAATAAATCTCTTCACCTTCTTCTCTTCATCTGGCACCAAGTGCTTTGCATAGCGAGACAGATGGCAAAACTTCTGATCATACTCTATAACAGTCATCTCTGGTGTCTTTGCCAACCTCTCAAACTCGAATGCATGAGCATCCTTCAGACTCTCAGGCAGAAAGCGATCCAATAAAGAGTTGCTAAACTCATCCCAAGTCCATCCATCTGATTCCATAGTTTGGAACCACACTCCCGCCTCATCTATCAACTTGAATGCAGTAAGCTCTACCATCCTTTTGCCGTCACAATTCAAGATCTTCCACCTCTTTTCCATTTCATCCAAAAACATCTGAGGATCATCATGAACACCCAAAAATGTAGGTGGCTCCAATCTCAAAAACTCTGCTAAGGAATTATCTCGAGGAGTCATAGCAGCCTTTTTCTCAACTTGACTTTGTTGCGTGGCAATAAACTTCTCCATTGCCATCATCACTCTGTCAATTACATCACTACTCTGCTTTCTATGCTTAAAAGTACCACCTGTTGGTTGGTCAGTCTCAGCTGGCATGGCAATATCAGAAGTGGTATGCTCAACTGTAGGAATGGCCTCATTTCTAGGCCTATCAGAGCTTTCACCTTGCTCCCTTGTGGTAGTATCAGTACCCTTTTGTTTCACACGCATATCTTTATATAAGAATATGTCACACTTTAAGAAGACCACAAAACAAGCTCAGACAAAAAGTATAAGACATGATGGATCCTATGCTCCGTAGCATTCCTATTCAGACATCACATAAGACAACCAAGGTTTTAGCTCTGATACCAACTCTATCATGACCCGATTTGAAGTCGGTGACCGGCACTAGACTTCGCGACATATTGATGACACAATGCAAGTCTAGTAAGCCTCAAAATAGTCTCACAACATATCAAATCCAACAGAAGACGAATTATCAACAAAAACTCTCAAGGTCACATATCACCATACTAAAATCAAACCAAATTAATTTACAAACCAAACATAAACAAAATATCTCCAAAAGGCCAACTAACAGCATCTCAAAAGCTTTATAACTACAGAGCGTCTATACAGAAGAAGACAATAGCACCATCCGGAGACCTCAAAAGTAGCCCTTGAAAGAGAAAAAGATTGGTACCACAAACTTTGAACACTCGAAATGATCTAAAACCTCTGAGAACCTAAGATAGATTTGTAAGGGGTAAGTGTCTGAAGGCACTTAGCAAGGAAATATAACATAATATATTAGTTATCGCTGACATATGCATGCAACAGAACTTAATCATGCTCGACTTCAATCAAATCAAAATGCGTGATCATCAATTGCTATTACCAAACACAATATCAACTCACATACACAGACATACAAAGCTATGAATAGGTTTCGTGTTGTCACATCTTTTGGTGACTATAGGCATCCAAATGGCCATACAGATATTTGTTCAAAAATAACAGAAGCTAGTGTACAAATGTAAACTACTGATAGCTTAAAACAAATATAAGCTAGCGATAGTATACAATGTAAACTAGTGATGTCCCCAAAACTATGAGCTCATAGACTAACATCCCCGGTTAGTACGGGAAAACCCATTCATTTATCTCACACAAAAACATATCTTATTAGAACAGATGACCCAACAGTCTAGAATATATCGATCAGATGAAACAAATCAGCCTCAAGTTAGTACACTAGCCGACTGTTCATAAATGTCACATGCCTTCCACACAATCACAAATATGTCCAAATGTACCATGGACCAAACCATATGCATGTGACGCACACAATCAAACTCCAAAACAAACACATATCAAACACAACCAAAGTTATCATGTGCTATCCTCTTACTAAGACAAATAGCATTTGAAAGCGTCAATTTCCAAATCCAATACTCTTACCACTCGAAGTGTCTTCAATGTTAGAAATCTGAACAATAATCCAAAATCACAAAACAAGGTTAACTCTTGGTTTCCAAAACCAATTAACCTCCAATGCTTCAAAACAACCAACCTAAACACACTCGCAATTTGTCATCGCAAACTCATCCAAACGCAAAGTCATTCAAACTTAACCAATACCTCAAATACCTTGAGCACTTGGTTCCATACCAAGTACCAACATACATATACGCTGTACTCAAGTTATGCAAGCTCAAACATGCCCACAACAATCTGTTTTGCACATCCAAACACAAACAAGCTCAAGAGAAACTCAACCACTTCCATCTTCAATGAATATCACCTATGACTCGATCTTAGATCATAACCACTTCAAATAACACTTTATAAGGCTTCCCCTGTATGTACTTGAAAACCCAGACCCTCACAATTAACCTCAATTCCATAGAATCAACTTATCAAACTCAACTCTCAAACTTGCTCAGCCAAGAACACAGCCACACTGTTCGAACTTCAAAAGCATGCATAAGACGTTTCTCTCAACCAATTCACACATATAATACATATTCTGAAAGCTTATCAAGTGCTTAATAATCTGTTCTAATACATCCAAGTCCAATTCAGAGTCTAAGCAAGCTTACCAAACCATTCTTCTTTACCTCGGTCACTAACCACCTCAGTGAACAGCATGTGACTCAAAAATGATTTGCGTTCACTTTATTCTCGAAACCTATGCAAATCAACTTTCCTCTTTCTTAGCCCTTTCTCTCTTTTCTCTCAAGTTTTGTTTTGTGACTGAGAGGATAAGTGCTCTGCCTCTCCAAGATATATTCTGAGCCATGTGAAGAGGTGGGTGAGGTCCAATCACAAGAAAACCCTCTCTTCAACTTAATCTAGGTAACAAACAAAGAACTTGAGGTCTAATCAGATTCATCCACAAGCAAGTACCTCTCATTTGACGACTTTCCTTTGGTTTTTATACAATCTTGTAGTCAAATAATTTGTTCCTTAACATGTCTAGTTTCAGGATCACTTGGAATTTCTCATTTTGGACCCATATTGAAGAAGTTATGGCCATTAAACCACAAGCAGGTCAATCTATCCGAAAATGAGCAACTACTTCACATGTCAAAAATCCACTAAGGCATTGCACTTGTTGAAATCAAACTCCAATGACATCCTTTCACATACTTGTACACTTTAAATCACATGTCCAATGCAATTATCTTGATACGACGCAAACCGACCAACTAATTTTCCGAGTGTCACAAAATGTTAATTTGGAACATTTGTCTATGCATGATTTTGTGTCAATGTATATGGTTGGTTAGTTAATTATAGGTTAGTTTTAATATCCTCTACTAAGTACTTCCAAGTACTTACCCCCTCCTCCACAGGTGACGAAAGTTAAGGATTGTTGGCATCTGGAGAAATAAGTTTGTTATTTGTCTGTAAACCCGTAGCCTTCATCCTGGGTTCTTGAAGTCTCCGGATGGTATTTCTCTTTTGTGATCTAGTAGAGTCACTCCATTGTACATATTGTAAATCTTAGATTTGTATGACTTTAGAATTATGCAAGGATAATTGTAAGTATTATGTATGAGAATATTTGTATCATATATGTAATATATTTACATATTTATGTATGAAAGCGCTTCCGCATATATTTATGACTACGCTTCCACACTTTGCACTATGTATGTTCGTATGAGGCTGGTTGCGTCACGACTCATCAGTTTAGGTGAGCGTGGCCCAACGCCAAGTCAGCGATCCAGATTTGGGTCGTGACAGAGTTGGTATCAGAGCTATAGATTTTAAAAGCTCTAATTTTATCAGAGCCTAAGATTCTTGAGCTGAATTATGTGTTATGTATAATGGAGCATAGGATTTGTCATGTCTTTGTCCTCTTTTGTGTGTTAGATCTTTAGTGTGCCTAAGTCTATATGATAGTATGAGAGGTTATGATAGTTTCACCTTGTAACTTTGAGATGGCTATGAGAGGAAAAATGAGTTGGAAATGTTCTGAGCATCATCTCAAAAGTTGGATTTGCTGCTTGAGTTCAGAGTTGAGCAAGCTCGAAAAGAAAAGTTTGGTAAGTTAATTCTTGGGAAATCAAGGTTAATTGTGGGACTCTAAGATATTGGGAATATGCAGGAGAGTTAAGTTAAGTGATGTATGGATTGTATTTGAAGCTACTTGTACCGAATTTGGCCCAAATATTTCACACTAGTGCAAGCTTGTACATAACGGAGAGTCTAATTTTGTGTTACGTGGTATTACCAAAAATTACTTAATGCCATAAGTTATTGAATTAATTTTTGACGATACCACAAGATACAAAGTGGACTTTTCCCATAATTTATTACTAAAAATATCGACTGAGAAATATATTTATTTCAAAAAAATCAAATGATACTTGATAAAAATGATAAATACAAAAATACTAAAGTAAATCTTCTCTAGGGGTGATCAAAATTTCGAAATCTCTGTTAATGGTTACAGAATCGTTGGTTATAAAGTTTTTTATTGGTTCCTGTAATCTAAGTTTATGGTTTCAGAACCGCCTATAATAAATATAGGTGGAATAGTGGAAAACCTAGTTTGTACGGAAATAAAAAAATAGATCTAGTTAAAATAAATTCGAAAAAATTAGCAAGATTAGAGTGGCCCTTAAGAAAATTTAAGACCATAACAATAAAGTTTTAATATCAGAAAGAAGCATAATTTACAAAAATATACATGGAGATTTTAGTGTGAGATTTAATCAATATAAAGAAACAGAACTAATTAAAGAAGATAGTAACGAGGATGAATTAAAGATGATGAACTCTGAACTAGGATAACCACTGTATGACAAAGAGAATGAAAATAGAAGATGATCAACAATTAGATGATATTAGCATGACTGGTATCAATACTAGACACGCATAGAGATTAGCTGAAACGTAGGCAATAACGTTATTTTGTCCACAACGTACGCATTGACATTTTTATTAATCACATTATTTTGGCTGTTTTTCTTTTCTTTGTGGGTCACCAGTTTTGGCTATTTAATTTCACAATTTCCTATATAAGGATTTGTTTCCTTCCCTCTAAACACACACCATCAATACAAGAGAGAGATTGCTCGTAAGAAATATGTGCAACTAATTTTCTTGTCTTTCTAATTATCAGATTCACTTAGCTTCCCAGTATTAGAGAATAAGTCCATTATGAAATTCGGAAAAATGGTTGGTCGGAATACGTCGGATTGAGATGGTTATATTGGATGAGTGATTTGAACTCTTCAAAGATGTGAATATGTGTCATTGGAGTCCCATTTCAACCATTACAAGTCTTGGTGAAATATTTGCTTGAGAAGTGGTTTGGCTAGATTCGGACAGATTGACCCTGGTGTAGTAAAATGGTCATAACTTCTTTAATATTGCTCCAAAGTGTGAAATTATAATTGATCCAAAAACTAAAGATGTTAAAGGAATAAAAAGTCTAACTACCAAATTAGATAAAAACAAAAAAAGAACCGTCATACTTGAGCTGCTTGCTTATGCAAGAATCTGATTGGACCCCAGCTCTTTTATTTGGTTCTTAGATTTATTAAAGAGGTGGCTTGATTGCTATTGGAACTCATCACCTCTTCATATATATCCCCTGGAGGTTTCGTGGAAGAGGAAGGAACCTTAACACTTAGTCATAAAATGAAATTAAGAAGAAAGAAGAGAGAGGGCGAAAGGAAAGAGAAAGAAGTAGCTGAAGGAAGATAGACTTCGTAAGTCATCTTTCGCTCTGATTCAGGCTTTGTGGTTGTCAAAGAAATTATAGAAGATGAAGAGAACTTTCTAACGGTACACTGTATGTGTTTTTTAGATCAAGAAATTATCAGAAAATTTGTGTTGAATTGAAAGGCCATTACTGGGATAGACAGTTGAGCAAGGTGAAGAAGAACGACTTGGTAAGTGGATTTACACTCCAAATTGAGATTGGATATTGTGAGACTGATTGTAGATAACTTGATTAGCTTTTTGAAACCATATCATATGCTTGATTTAGTTGAAGGAAATATTTTTTACACTTTGTTGAAGGTCGAACTTGCTAGTTGAGTCCAGAATTGAGTGAACTGAAAGAGTGAAGCTTGGTAAGTTGATTTTGGGAATTCAAGGTTAATTGCGAGACACTAAGATATTGAAAATATGCAGGGGAGTTGAGTGTAAGTGATGATGGATTGAAATTGATGTATTTGATCTGTTTTCGGATGATAAATTGTGATAGACTTATCGTGGACTTCGTTGATATTCGGTTGACAAAATAGATTATTATCTGCATGTATGAGCATGAGTGACTTGTGTACAGAGTATATGCATGTTAATACTTAGTAAGGAAATAAGTTTATAAAGGATTTGAGTTATTGGTTATGTTTGGATGATTTTGCGATGATGAATTGCGCATGCGACTAAGTTGATCATTTTGAAGTGTTGGAGGTGAACTGGCCTTGGAAGCCAAGAGTTAACCTCATTATATGGTTGAGATTATTGTACAGCTCTGTCCAAGGTGTTTTGGTGAAAGCAAATAGTACATGCTAAATTTGGTTGTGTTTTGTTATGTGTTTGTTTCAGACCTTGATGGTGTGCGTCACATACATATGATGCTAGTCTATGATATGTTTGGACATACGTTGGATTCGTTATGATGTCTGTGACATTTGTGAACAGCCTCGAGCTGATTGGTTTCGTCTAATAGATATGATTCTGGACCGTTGGGCCACGTGTTTGATAAGATATGTGTTTTTGTGAGAAAAATGAATAGGCTTTCCTGTACTAACTGGAGATGTTAGTCTATGAGCTCATAGTTTTTATAGATATCACTAGTTTATATTTGTTTGCTATCACTAGTTTATATTTGTACGTTAGCTTTGTTTGTTTGTGGATGGAGATTATGTTGGCCATTTGGATATGCCTGAGTAGTCAAAGGAAGGGACCTTTCAAAACTTATTCTTAGCTCTGTGTGTGTATATATTTGGTTTGGTATTACGTATAGCATTTGGTTATCACGCATTTTGATTTGAGTGAAGTCGAACATAGTTGAGTTCTGTTGCAATGCATATGTCAGCCATAACTAATATGTTATATCCTATTCCCTTGCTAAGTATTTTCAAATAATTACCCCTTACTATTCTATCTTAGGTTCTCGGAGACCTTAGTTTGTTTTTAGTTTTCAGAGTTCGTGGTAGAGACTTGACCTTTTCCTTCGAGGCTACACTTTGAGGTCTCCGAATCATGTTTTTATCTTCCTTCTATATAGATGCTCTGTAGTAGTAGCACTTTTGAGATGTTTCATTGGCTTTGCATGTAAATTGTCTTCCGCTTGATTTTATTTGTTGTGAGATCGTTTTGTGGCTTGCTAGGCCTGTAATATGTCGTTGAGATGTCGCAGAGTCTAGCGCCGGTCACCGACCTCAATTTGGGTCGTGACACCAACAAATAAAAAATGTTTTTTTAAATTGGTGTCACTGTTCATGATAAATTACTAAAATTGTACCCTAAAAAATTAAATTACAAAAAAGGTATCCACGGTGGAATGTTTTGTGAAAAAACTGTCTATTGGTGCAATAGACAGGTAAATTACCTGTCAATACCAATAGATGATTTTTTTCACTTCTACCAAAAGATAGAAAAAAATATCTGTCTATTGGTATTGACAGATTAAAAACCTTTCTACTAATTTTTTAAATTTTTTTTCAGTTTTCCACGTGTTGAATTAAATAAGTTATGCGGATTCAAAAAAAATCTCAAACAGACATTCGAGCACCAAAATATTGCTATTCAAAGTATTTTTTACACAATCTCTCAATTTGATTTTTTTAATTTAAAAAAAAGAGATGGAAAAAAACCATCTAATATAAATTTCAAACAAGAGATGGAAAAAAAATATAAAAAAATAAGAGACGGAAAAAATAAATTTGAAAATTTAATTAAAAAAGTTTCTTTTTCACCTCTTATTTTCCTTTTTTATTTTTTTTTAATTTAAAAAATTCAAAAAAATTCAAATTGAGAGATTAGTATAAAAAAAATTTAAAAAATAATATCTTGGTGCTCGGATGTCTGATTCCAGAATTTTTTTAACATCCGCATAACTTTTTGAAATCTATCGTGGAAAACTAAAAAAAAATTCAAAAACCTAATAGACGGATTTTAACCCGTCAATACCAATAGACATATGTTTTTCCCGTTTATTGATAGATATTAAAAAAAATTATATCTATTGGTATTGACGGGTAATTTACCCGTCTATTGGTCCAATAGACGAAAAAAACAACTGAAAACCCCTTTTTTGTAATTTAAATTTTTTGGGTATTATTTTGATTATTTTGCATGAATAGTAACACCAAATAAAAAAATCTTAATTAAAAAAATAATCAGTTGAACTGGAACTGCACAGTTTCTTTCGTCAAAGAAGTTACTCTTATTTTATATTGCTCCGCTTGCTGCAAGCCTGCTACTTGCTAACTCCATATTTGTGTATAATGTCCTTCTCTAAGAAGGCATAGGTCTTTCCAATTCTGAGGGGTTGATAACCTCGGAACGAGAGAGATCTTATAAGTTACTATAGGATCTAGTAGTACTCTCAGCTACTCGGAACTAGAGAGACGTTCGCCTTGTTGGAGAAGGAACCTAGACGTAAATATGGAGTACAAATTAATGGAGGATATTTCTGCCTCATTTAGGAGATGGAAACCTAATAAGTAAAGAGCACATTGTGAACATAGACGACGATCAACAATTGGATGATACTAGCATGACCAGTGTTGATATATCAATACCAAACACACCCAAAAATTAGCAAAAATGTAGACTGATGTTTTTCTTTTTGCAACGTAAGCACTGAGATTTTTATCAGTCATATGTTTTGGTAACTTCTTTTTTCTTTGTCGACCATTTTGTTTTAGCTACTTTTCTTTTTCTTTGTCGGCCATCTTTTTTTGGCTATTTACTTTCATGGTTTCTTCTATAAGAGCTCGTTTCCTTAACTGTGAACACACACCATCAATACAAGAGAGAGATTGATTGTAAAAAATATGTTTAGTTAATTTTATTGTCTTCGTGATTATCAAAGTTCCTCAACTTTTTAGTACTTAGCAATAAACCCAAATATAAAAAAAAGAGTTAGCTGCTGATCTACTAACAAGAAATATAAACAAGATGTTTAAATTCAGGAAATGAAAAAGAGAGTTATAAAACTAAAAAAATCAGAGGATAAAATCTAAAAATTCCATAGATAGAAGTTAAAACGTCAAAGAGATGTAAGATCAGACTTCAATACAAGAACAGACTCGTGTTATTTGCATAAATAACCTGGCTATGTCTCTAACATATAGAATGGTAAGAGGTTATTCATCCTCAAACCTAGTATGCAGAAAGAAAAGAATTCTTATATAAGTACTACAAAGACAGCCATAGCTTAAGGACAAATTAGGTTCAGTACAATCATTTTACAGAATTCTCCAAAGGAGGAAACAAAAAAGTTAAAAACTTTCTAAGCTTAAGCATAGATAGATCACATCAGTGTCTTTTAGATAACTTGTGCTACAACTTTCAAATACAATGCATAAGTGCCCTAAGCATGTACTTTTCAGAAAATAACCCAAATATTCATAGAATGAAATTCGCAAGTTATCTAATATATAGGAAAATTAAAACATGAGTTTTTAATAATTTGAATATAGTAAAAAGTTACTTACTACAACCCATTTTTTTGTGGGGTATCACAATTTTTCTGAAGCACTAAAACTGTTTATATAGAACCTAAAACAATAAGGTTATATTATGATGTTACTAGAGAAGAGCCAAGTTGACTTATGAACAGACAAGAAGATAGAATTAGACAATAAGATGCATATATTATTTGTTGGATTGTATAGATACGAGTACTTGATTAGGATCGGGTTATAGTCGAGTCAAGTGTTGGACACTTTCTCCGTAAGACGAGATTTCCCCGTATATTTCAGTGCACTGCGACGGGCTACGACAATCGTCCCCAAGATACAACGACTATTTTAGGCGGTTCCAAGATCGTTGCACACGACTCTCGAACCTTTCGGGCAAACCTCTTATATACCCGGAACTTTCGGACTCAAGAGAGGAGGAGAGAAGAACAATTATCGCTAATGAATGCTTATGCAATAAATTGTTGGGATGAATAAAATGAAAGGAGGAGGGTTCTATTTATAGTAAACCAAAGGACATGTTGAAATCATTTCAAAAGTCACCAATGAAATAAACTTCAAAAGTCATGTCCAAATTCCTTCCTTCCTTTCATTTATTTATTTATTTAATTATTAACAACTTGTGTCCTTTGATTTTTTTACTTATCAAAAAATCAACGGACACCAACAATCCCCCACTTAGTTAACAATTTAGTCTCCCAATCACATGAATGATGACCAATGCATGCAGACTCTACTCGAAAGTTCCAACGTGTTATTATTGCATCGAGAGAGGTATTTTACGGCTTTGAACCTTCTTTAGTAATATGTTATCGGATTTACTCGCTACTCGATGAATGCGATGTCTTGAACCGTTAGGTTTTTGTATAAACCAAGACAATAACATTTACATAATAATAGCCCAAGTATATTTAGGTTCTCATGTTGTGTCCTTTTCGGCCATGGACCATATCTTGGATTCATAAATGTTTTCCTATTTGAAGTAGCCTCACTTTATACTTACATAGGTGATCTCCTATCGGGAGTATCCTGCCATACTCCACCTTTAACAACATATATGAATCATTAAAAGCGTAATGGTTATCCTAGCCATATCTCTACAGGTTGACACCTGGGCAGCTTCTGAGAATGAGTTAGGTTCCAGGTGCATAACTGAACCCTCCATAACTTAGTTGTCTTGTTGAACCAAGTTTGTAGGATCTCCACTCATCATGGTTGAGTTACCACTATGGACGTCCTTTAGTGTGTGGACTTTAATCCTATTCCCCTTACTGTATTATATATTTGATCTCGATTGATTCCTTTCGTAAAAAGATCAGCTATGTTATCCTTAGACTTTATATAGTTAATAGTGATCACCCCGCTTAAGATCAACTGCCTAATGGTATTATGTCTCCAATAGATATATTGAGACTTACTGTTGTACATTATACTTTGTGCTCTCCCGATTGCAGATATGCTATCACAATGTATCAATACGAGAGGTACCAGTTTTTCCCAGCACGGAATATCCTCTAGGAAGTTTCTGAGCCATTTAGCTTCTTCTTATAAACTCTGACTCAATTGTGGATCGAGCTATACACGTTTGTTTAGAGGACTTCCAAGACATAGCACCTCCTCCTATGGTGAATACGTATCCACTTGTAGATTTGGAGTCCTTTGTGTCCGATATCCAGTTTGCGTCACTATATGCTTCTAATATAGCTGGATATTTAGCATAGTGTATGCCATGGTTTATGGTATGCTTTAAATACCATAAAACCCTTTCTAGAGCTAGCCAGTAATGCTTTCCTAGATTAATTGTGAATCTGCTAAGCTTACTAACTGAGTATGCAATATCGGGACGAGTGCAATTTGTTAAATACATCAAGCTCCCAATAATTTATGCATACCTCAGTTGAGATACTGGGTCCCCTCAATTCTTAGCTAAGTGTAGATTTAAGTCTACCGGTGTCTTAGCTGGAGGTTTGTCAAAAGCTTTGAATTTCTTGAGTACGTTTTCCATGTAGTGGGATTGTGTTAAGACAATTTCGTCCGCTTTCCTAGAGATCTTTATCCCTAATATGACGTCTACCAGACCCATATCTTTCATGTCAAAGTGATTCTTTAACATGTTCTTAGTTTTCACAATAACCTCGTTATTGCTTCCCATAATTAGTAAGTCATCCACGTAGAGACATACAATTATGTAAGCTTCAGGTGTGTCCTTAATGTAAACACATTTATCGCACTCATTGTTCTTGAAGCCATTTGATAGCATCATCCTATCAAATTTCTCATGCCACTATTTTGGTGTTTGTTTAAGCCTGTATAGCGACTTGACTAGCCAGCATACTTTATGCTCTTGTCTAGGAGCCACAAACCCTTCAGGTTGCTCCATGTATATCTCCTCCTCTAGCTCTTCATTCAGAAAAGCTGTTTTTATATCCATCTGGCAGATCTCGAGGTTATAGAGAGCTGCAACAGCTATAAGCACTCCAATTGATGTGATTCTTGTGACAAGTGAGTACGTGTCAAAGAAATCATATCCCTCCTTCTGTTTGAACCCCTTAGCTACCAATCGAGCTTTATACTTATCGATTAATCTATCAGCGTTGTATTTCCTTTTAAGGATCTACCTGCATCCCAAAGGTTTACACTCCGGTAGGAGATTCACGATTTCCCACGTGTGGTTTTGCATAATGGACTCTATCTCGCTATTGGTAGCTTCCTTCTAGAGAAGAGCATCTGGACTCGACAATGCCTCTTAAATTGTCCTAGGTTCATCTTCTAACACATAGGTTAGATAGTCCAGACTAAAAGATTTGGCTACCTTTGTCCTTTTACTATGTCTAGGTTCATCGTCCTCCTGACTTGACCCTTGCATAGTCTTGTGTGCCCTTTTCTTGGGATTTCCTTCTTTTTTTCCTTATTAGGAAAGATATCATCAAAGAACGTTGCGTTCCTTGATTCAATCAATCAATAGTCTTGGGTTCTATCCTCACCTGCTTAAGTTTAGGTACTTTGACCTTTGCTAGGCACCCCACACTTTAAGGTAACCGTAGGAAGGTTATATTCCTTTCCATAACTCGTATAGGGTTTTGTCCCTTTTCTTGTGTGGCAACTTGTTTAGAATGAGCTGAGAGCTCAGCTTCCCCTACATTTTTTGGATAAGCCCAAGCTAATCAACACTATGTTAATCATCTCTTGAAGAGTTTGATTTTGGCATTCAGTCGTACCATTCGAATGAGGCAAGTATGGAGTAGTTGTTGAATGATGTCGTGTGCTTGACAGAGTTCTTCAAACGAAACTATAGATAGAGTAGTCGTCTGACAAATATTGTCGTGCTCTCGGCCCAGTTCTTTAAATAGAGCTACATATCTCCTCCTCGATCACTTCGGATCATTTTGGTTTTTTATGCTGAGTTGATTTTCAACCTCATTCTTATATCTTATAAAGGCCTCAAGAGCTTTGTCTTTACCTTTAGGAGATATACATAACCATACCTCGTGCAATCATCAATAAATATGATAAAGCATATCTTTTCGCCTTTAGTTCGTACGTGCTTCATATCTGTATGAATGAACTCAAAAGGCGTGGTACTTCTTCCCACCGAATGGAAAGGTATTTTGGTCATTTTAGCCTTCACACATACCTCATATTTATCGGAAGGGTTGAACTCCAGATTCGAAAATAAATTTAAACTTACTACTTTTTAGTGAGTTTAAATTTACGTGTTCTAATCTATTATGCCATAATTTAGAACACTTGGCCAAATAAGAAAAATTTGTAATTTTATTTTGACCGTTAATAGTACAATGTATAATTATTACATTCATCTTAAGAGGTCATATTTTTGAGGTAACCCTTGCCTACAATTGACCCATTTTGGTCATTACAAGTATAAAAAACCCAACTATGCTTAACAGTGAGGCGGGAACTGAGTTCTAGCTTAACAACTAAGACCACCTCGCCTAGTTTGATGATTTTGGAAATTTTGGAGAATATCCCCTTGTCCGAGCAGAAGTGCCAGGTAGCTCCCGTGTCTCCTCTCTCGGATAATCCACCAGGTCGGCCTCGAACACCAAGGCTGCTAAATCCATCTCAGATAGATCTTCAGCTAGGTTTGCCATTCCTTTATCGTCTTTCTTCAGCTGGCGATAGTCCTTTGCCATATGGCTGGGTTTCCTGCAGTTGTAGCAATCGCCCTTGATTTTCTTATTCTTTTTCTTTTTAGGCTCTTGCTTCTCCTACGTGTCCCTAGACTTCTTCCTCTTATTGCTACCTTTTCCCTCGGCGAGGTTCACGGTGATCTCAGAGGTAGCCTTGCCTTGCTTGACTTTGGACTTTCGGTTGTCTTCCTTGATCCGAAGCCTCACGATCAGGTCTTCTAGGCTCATGTCCTTCCTCTTATGCTTTAGGTAGCTCTTGAAGTCCTTTTAGAGTGGGGGGAGCTTCTCGATCATTGCAGCCACTTGGAAGGACTCGCTGAGTTGCATCCCTTCAGCATGGATCTCGTGAAGGATCAGCTACAACTCCTACACTTGGTCGATGACCTTCTTGGAGTCCACCATCTTGAAGTCAAAGAACTACCCGACGATAAACCTCTTCGTCTCGGCATCCTCCATTTTATACTTCTTCTCGAGTGAACTCTATAGCTCCTTAGCAGTCTTGTGTACTGCGTAGACATTGTAGAGCATGTCGTCTAGTCCATTCAGGACGTAGTTACGGCACAAGAAGTCACTGTGACTCCACGCATCGAGAGCGTTGATCTTCTGTTGATCTTCTGTGGTGCATCCTCTTTCAGAAATAAAACCAGGTTGAGCGTAGTCAGGTAGAACGTCATCTTCTACAGCCACCTCTTAAACTCAGGACCGTAGTCAAAGCAACGGTGCTACTCGATGCCATCTTCAAGTACAATCTCATCTTACGATTGTTGGATTGTACAGATACGAGTACTTGATTAGGATCGGGTTATAGTCGAGGCAAGTGTTGGACACTTTCTCTGTAAAACGAGATTGCCCTGTATATTTCAGTGCACTACGGGCTACAACAATCGTCCCCAAGATACAATGACTATTTTGGGCAGTTCCAAGATCATTGCACACGACTCTCGAACCTTTCGGGCAAACCCCTTATATACCCGAAACTTTCGGACTCAAGAGAGGAGGAGAGAAGAACAATTATTGCTAATGAATGCTTATGCAATGAATTGTTGGGATGAATAAAATAAAAGGAGGAGGGTTCTATTTATAGTAAACCAAAGAACATGTTGAAATCATTTCAAAAGCCACCAATGAAATAAACTTCAAAAGTCATGTCCAAATTCCTTCCTTTCATTTATTTATTTATTTAATTGTTAACAACTTGTGTCCTTTGATTTTTTTACTTATCAAAAAACCAACGGACACCAATATTATTTAGCTCCAACAATAAACCAGGCAACAACTGAGCTTTTTAGAAAGTAAAAAGATTGAGGTTGAGTAACATACCAAAAATAATGTTCATACAATTTTGCTCACGGAAAAAATGATTACCAAATTAAATGGCTCAGGAGCAAATTTGAGAAAATAACTAAGTACCGAGTCCAAGCTCTCGGCCTCAAAGGACTTCAGTAGAATCTTTGTTAACCTTAAAGAAAGACTTCTTGATCTGCATGCACAACAAATTCTATAGCCATTATTTGATCACTGGCCTGAAGGAGACGAGATGCTAAAAAGAAAACAAAAGAGAGCCATTTCAAAGATTTCATAGTAGCTAAAAAAGATGTCATCAAGATCTCTCTAGTTTCAAGTAGCTGATAGCACCATTGGATCATGTAGGAATGGATAAGTTTTAAGCACTTTATGTTCTTGAAATCATAAGGCAAAAGTGCTTCTTCTATATTGTAAAAAATTTCATATGTTAAAAAATTATCCTTTTTTGCAAGAATTATTGTGAACTATGTGACTTTTTGGATGGTTGAATTTATCAATAATACCTTTCTTCTAACTACCATGTTTCCTCTTATGAGAAATAACTTCTCCCTAAATCATTGCTTAATTTCTTCTAATCTTCCATCATCCTTCAATCTGAAAGTCATCATCTCTATCATCCCTAAATAAAAAAGTTTTAAGATCAAACTATAGAATATGTTTGTCTTGCTCAGATCTACTTATAATTTAAAAATCCCTATAGTCTTATTTATAATATTGTATGGATTCTGTATAACATTTGGCCCCTAAAACTCCGATCCTTATTCCTTCAAGTAGAGATGAGATCTTTCTGAGTTGCTATTAGGCTTCCATCTTCTGAATGAGGCAGGAACATTCTCATTATCAGCCACCTTATTTTGGCTATTTACTTTCGCAATTTCCTATATAATGGTTTGTTTCCTTCCCAGTAAGACACATCATCAATACAAGAGAGAAATTGCTCGTAAGAAATATGCGCAGCTAATTTTCTTATCTTCTTAATTATCAAATTCCATTAGCTTCCATGCACTTAACACTAAGCTCACATATAAAAAAACCTCCCAAGAGTCGTAGAGTTCAAAATAAATTTTGCAAAAAAAGAGGCTAATCTTTTTAACAGCTGAAGTTTCTGACAGGCCCTCACAATTGGAGAGACCTTTGCTTTCTTGGAGAGGGACATGATACTGCAAATATGGAGTAGAAATTAAAAGAGGATGATCTTACCTCATTCTGGGGATGGAAGCCTAATAGGCGAAGAACACATAGTGATCATCGAAGATGATCAACTAGTAGATGATACTAGCACGACTTGTGTTGATGTATCAATACCACACACGCACAGAGATTAGAAGAAACATAGGCAATGATATTTTTATTTTGTAATGTAAGCACTGGCATTTTTATCAGCCATCTATTTTGGTTGCTTTTCTTTTCTTTTGTCGGCCACCTTGTTTTGGGTACTTTTTTTTCTTTCACAATTTCCTATATGAGCTTGTTTCCTTCCTTGCAAAGACCCACCATCAATACAAGAGAGAGATTGCTCATAAGGAATACAGAGGTGATTTTATTGTCATCCTAATTATAAGAGTTCCTTAGCTTTATTATAAAAAAATATTAGGATAAATCATCATCGGGTCCTTGATTTATGCCCTTTTTTTATTAGGGTCCCTACATGATCATCATATGATATAAGCTCTCTAATCTATACCAAAATATTGGTCTTGACTCCCTTGTTTATCTCAGTAATAATTTTTTCAATTTTTGAGATATAAATGACTAATATACTCTTACACAAAATAAATCTTCTTCTTCTCTGTTGAAACAATAAGAACAACCAAGATTAAACTATATAACCCAAAAATCTTCTTCATTTATGCCAGACAACCTAAACCCTAATCAGATTCATTATTCCAAATTCCTTTAACACAACACTGTACAATTCTTTATAAACTCACAAAATCACCAATTTCCAACTGAAGATTCAAACTTTAAGCCACCCAAAGAAGAACCCACCAAAGGAAATCTAGAAAAAAGCGAGGTCGCTCATAGCGGAAGAGGCCAAGTCTGGCCTTCGAAAACCTCCTCCTCCAAACCCTAATGGGCCGCCTCAAGATCTGCTCGCCACCCCAGCCCTCCTCCGCGCCCCATGGAATCAACCACCCCTACTCTCCTAATCCCTCAAGGATCTCCTCCTCCAGCTCTCTGATGATGACGATAACGAAGACAATAAGTTCTCTGAGTTTAAAAAACAGGGATATGCCTGGTCCTAGCTTACCAAGGAGGCGAAGATCGAGAAAGAGATCATTTAGGTTATCCTCTAAAATAAGACTAATTTGCTTAAGCCTAACTACGTAAGGCAGTGGCCATCGGGGAGCACCATATATGCATTGGGTTCCATGAGGAGAAAGGGTCTGATTACTAGGTGTATGAGTGGCACGGCCATATCATGCTCTTTAATGATGAGAACGGGTATACCCCTGAGTATATCTATAGGAATTACTTCGAGAGGCTGTTTGGAAATTAGGGTTCATCCCCAATTTTCCAAATTTGGGAATTAGCGCTCTTGCAACCTAGCTTTGAAGACCAAAATTTTAAAATTAGTGTTCATCCCTAATTTTCCAGATTTGGGGATTGTCGGTGTGGCTTTGAAGAACAAGTTTAAAGGCAATGCTATAGTTCAGACTTAAGTTGCAGAGGATATTGAATTTTGGGTAAATTACCCTCAGACCCCTAAATTTTTACGTTTTTGTAGTAGGGCCCCTGAATAATTTAAATTAGATATAGAGCCCCTGCTTTTAAAGAAAATATTGATTTGGGGTCCGTTGCATAATGTCAGAACGAAATTTGTCTTTTTTTTGACATGGAAATGACATTTGTACCCTTGTAATTAAAAAAATAAATTTCTCCATCTCTCTCTTCTCCTCTCACGTCTCTGCTCGGTGGGTCAGATGCACGCATAGCATCATAAACCTTCTACCATAACCCTGCCTAATACTGGATGATCGATCATCTGTTTGGTCTTTCCGGCATGCACCAGTAATGGGTGTCGTGCACTGTTCTCCCCCCTAAGACGAGAGGGTCTGCTCTTATCCTTAAATTTTTTGCTATTTTTCTAAACGACAAGTCGTCTGTCTAGATGACCTGGTGTACGCCAACAATTCTTGGCGTGTACTAGGTTTAACAAATTAGAAGAGTTGGAGTACGCCAACTCTTCTGGTGTGAGAATTTCTGCCTCGGATGGCCAAAGTTGGCGTACGCCACCTATATCTTGCGTGTGCCAACACAGCAGTTTCTTCTTAGCAGAGTTGCACAAATGAGTAAGTAAGGGAAAATCGTCCCACAAGGACCGAGTTTAAAGCTTTAACTTGGTTTGGTAACTTGTCTAAGATCAATTTATGAAGTGGTTTGATTTAAACACTCGTTCTAAGTCGGATTATGAATCTAACAAATTATGAACTTAACTACTTTGAAGGTTTGGTTTTCAAAATAGATTCTTAACAACTTAATAAGCACAAATGAGCAAGGTGAACTTAAAACCAATATAATCAATAGATTTAGAGAGTTTACTAAGTACATAACATGGTCGAAGTATTTCAAAAACAACCAAATTACACTGTCGTGTTAGAATGGTCTAAATTGCTTCTTTACTATGCTTAGAATGGTTAGATGTTCTCTGGACCCCAAAAATCAACTAATCACAGCAAAGGACCAACTATGTGCATCACTTTAAGGACAATAAATTACTGAGTAAGAATATTATCAACTTGAACCAGCAACTTATCTAACTAACATTTTCATTTAAACCATCTCCTCTCGGTTTCAAGTTTAAACTAACTTCTAACCTTGGTGATCAAGCAAGTTTAGCATGGCATTAAGTTCATTAGTTTGACATGTTCATATGGATTTTAACCCTTTAAACCATGACTACATCATGGCTTCAAGATACCAAACTCACAGATTATCTACTTACACATGCTTGCAAGGAACAATATAATAAAAAACATAAACATACTTAGCATTAATTAAAAAAATGAAGAGTACAAGAGAAGAAAGCTTTACAAGGTGATCCTTAGCTTTCTTCCTCACGTTCTTCACAGAAAGGATGGCCAAAATTCATGCTACACACACTCTCTCTCTCACTTACTTGTCTCTTCTACACTAATACACTTAATAAACATAAAACAAAAGTCAAAAGTCAAAACAAATATAAACTAACATAATATCCTAGCTACTATCCACCACTCCTCCACAATGGTCTGCCAAGGTCACAAGAAGCCCAAAATTCCCGAGTGCATGGCCCCCTCTAGTGTTTTTCACTCAAAGAGGCAAGTGGCAGCTCTGTCACTGTCTGGTCTGGCGTGTGCCAACTGTGCCTAGCGTGCGCCAGATATTCAAGTGCTTGGTCGTTCTTGTCTGGTCGTTCTTGCTCGTGGTCGTTTGCTTCTGGTTCATTTCTGACATGTGCCAACTTCCTCTAGCGTGCGCCAGATTCTCAGCTTTGCTCTTCTCACCTTTACATCTTTCCTCTCGTCCATGTATCCACTCGTCTAGCTCGGTCGTCATCCATTTCCTCGAATTAGCTCCTACAAACCATAAAACATAATGAGAAACAAAATGTACAACTAAAAACATGAAATAAAGAAAACTAAGACAAAGATAACAAAAACTAAAATAAAACAACCTAAAATACTAAGAACAAATATAAAATGGACATAAGTAATGAGTGTTTTAAGCACTCATCACACCTCCACACTTGATTCTTTGCTTGTCCCCAAGCAAGACTCAAATGTGGACAACAACTAAACAAAAACACACACAAACACAACACGAGGTAAAGACTTGGCAAGACTCGATCAAAACTTAACTTCCCTAAAAATATCAACTTATATCAAAATCTCATCATAAACCTAGTTAGGTCATCAACTACAAAACACAAAGCACTACGAACTAGTAAACGCCTCGACACTCTATTATTTAAGAAAGTGTTAACTCAGCGCTATCTAAAAGTTGCAATGGTTGTCAATGATCGGGGGGCTTTTTCATCGGATTATAATGGGGCTAAAGGTCAGGGTGAGGTAAAAATATATGGAAAGTGGCTAAACCACCCAATCCGAAGACTCAATACATGAACTAAGCAGTCACTCGTCTAATCTAAAACATCCTCACCAAGTATAATAAACGTACACTCTCCAATATCCCAACATAATAAGACCTAGAAGCTCAAGTTTTGCCTAAACTTATGCTTATTCAACTTCACATTCTTTTTCTTTCTTTTTCTTTTTCTTTCTTTTTCTTTTCTTTTTCTTTCATTCAACACACTATAACTCATGCACGTGTCTAGGCAAAACTCGGCTTCTCAACATGGTCACCAACTATAAAAATAACATCCCAACATATACCCAAAATCAGTTTCAGATACTGACTACTCATAATACAAATATTCCCAACAGGCACAAACTATAAGTCCTCGAATCGGATGATCAAAAGTAGGAAAGATGGTGGATAATAGGCTCAAAGTTGGCTTCCTCATCTAAGATCAATAAAAAGGCTCGGCTCTAATGGTTTTACGCAAACGGTAATAAAGGATTTGGGCTCTAAGGCTCTAGGCTCAAATATCAAAGAATGCCCCATTTACTCAAAACTTCCACGCAACCTAGACCACGATAAGTACTAGTAGGATGCCTCAATTAATTAACACAAGTATGCACCTCATGAAAAATAGAGACTGATGTCTCTTCCGTCGACTCAAATCCTCACAAGGTACACTCAAAAACTCTCTAGTCTAGTCTACATAGTAAAACTACTTGCCTAAACAACAAAGTGTGAGGTTTCTACCAATTCCTAGGCTTTGTGCTCGAATTAAATTCCTAACTAAGGATTTGATAAAATTCTAACACAAGTTGAAAATTTTTGAGGGGGGTCAAATTTATGAAACATTCATGCCAAGTCTAAACCTACACGTCCTAGACACTCTAAACATCCTAAGAAGAAAGATTCCTTCCTGGAAGGAACCCTCCCCCACACTTGAATGACACATTGTCCTCAAGGTGTCTAATACACGCAATCAAAAACACAAATATCATACAAGTGTAAAAAGAACAAACATGCAAGTAAGCTAAAACAAAGATAAGCAAACAAACACACACAATAAAATCTAAAACACAAAAGAGCAAATAAAGTAAAATAAATAAAAAGACTAAAGAAGTAGGAGCTACCTGTCAATCCCGTGCTGGAGGCTGCGGTGGAGACTATGGTGGAAACATGAATCCAGCATGAAGTTTTCGGCACATTGTCACATCCACGCTACTTGCTCCCTCTGCTGCTCCATAAATGCTTGCTGCTCAGTATAGAACGTGTGTTGCTCCTCTATCTGTACTCTCTGGTGCTCCTTAATGCGAGCAGTTGATAACATCACAAGCTGAAGCTGGACGCCATATCCTTGAAGCTGGTCTTCGTAGCCCTGCAGCTGCAACTGCATCATAGCAAACTGGTCATGAAGATCTACCTGCGGGTGTGGACACTAATGGCTGGGTCCAGCCTTGTCATGATGCTCTTCCTCCTCCTCCTCTCCTAGTCCTGAGGGTCAGGTGCTTATGTCGGCGGTGAAAGGCCTAATCTGGTAAGGGTAGCTAAGACCGCCTAGCGCTCCTTCCACAGCTTGTAGCGCACTATCTCCTCGCCATCTCTTGTCATTGTCTTCTTGATCAGCTTGCTGTAGTTGAGATTATCGATGTCAAGTTCCACCAGCTCCACATACGACCCTGTATACTCTAAAAATTTCGCAAGAAAATGGTGACGTGCAATGCGGGAAATGATATGACCTAGGTATAGATGCCTAGGTTCCCTATCGCTAATCGAACATGCAAAGCAGTCAACCACCATAGTATAAGTGCTAAACCTAACATCGTGGCGGAGGTAGTCGATGGCATATAGTTAAGATCGGAACATTTTAGACTCTTCCCATTGACCACTAAAGGTCAGAGTCATAAAGCGATGGAGGATACCTAGGTATGGTTCTCTAATTAGCGCATTAGGCGCCCTCCCTGACTCGTATCGAGCGAAACCAGTAATCTCATGCCAAGCCTGATGGGCTAAACTAGTTGGGCGAAAATCTAAAGCTCCACCACCACTTGTAAGTTCAAACAGGTCAATAAATTCATCTTCATCCATCTCAAGATCAGTGTCAAATACTCATACAGTAAATGAACTCCTATTTTCCTGAACCTGCAAAGTGCAATAGAACTCCATCGCTAAGTCCTGTCTAGCCAAAATTGTTCTATCCTTAAAGTACCCCCACCCCATCTTATCAAAAGCCTCATCCAACTCATCAGCTACCCTTAAAAGTCTCATCTCATTCCAATTAATCTTAAAATGACTAAAAGTAGTGAGTTGAGAAAATCTTTGGTACCTTTCTCCCTCCCAATTATTGAAGATTGCAGATGTCTCTTGTTCGATCTGATGAAGAATCCGACCCCAATGGTGTATGAATCCGCGCGTGCTTTCCAATGTTCTTCTTGCTGACCTGGCTAGATCCATCAGCTCCTGACATTGTGCTTGTGTTTCGGGAGTTGGGTGTTGTGTCATGGATGTTGGGTAGGTTTGGGCTCGTGCGAGGGTTCTGTTTCAAGTGGAGAATTAGGATGAATTGTGAATTGTGAGAAAAAATCGGCTACTGCCGAATATATACTCTCCCATTCTGACCTACCTAGAGTATGCCAGAAGCACCTGGCGTACGCCAGATCTCTCTTTTCCATTTCTAGCATACGCCATCATTGCCTGGCTTGTGCCAGGTCTTTTTTCTGTACGTAATTGGCGTGCGCCAATTGTTTCTGGCACGCACTAGGCAGTGAATTTTTGGTGAAAATAGCGTTTGCCATTTACATTCTACCTAAGCCAACTAACCTACAAACACTTAAACTACAAATTGTGATAACAACACACAAATGTACATCTAAACTAATTTTTTTTTGTTTTTTTTCTATTTTTATTTTTTTGGTTTTTATGTACGCTGCATTCCTGGAAAGCTTGAAAACCAGACACCCCATTTTGATGGGTCATTCTTTGACGAAATGTCAATTATCGTGACCTTTTCGGCACAAAGCTTAAAGAGGTCACGACATATTAGCACAGTCGCTCGATTGGTGTATAATACTATCTCTGATGCAATCATCGTCAAAGGTGCAGCTCCTCAATCACGAACCAAGACGAACTTCCTGGTCTCGCAACCCTTTCAGCACGAAGCTTAACAGGGTCTTGACGCAAAAGGACCATTCGCTCAGTTTGCAAAATTGTAGTATGTTTGCTGCAAACACCATCGTGCTCCAACTTCCCATACTTGTGATAGAACCCAAATCATGCCATCCTTCTTCTGTAGGCACACTTTGATGTTCCTCTTGAATGTTTCTCTAAATTCTCTTTGCATCTCTCTAGTCTCAACGTCTCTTTTGCTTGCTTCAGAATGATGAGACAGATGTCCATGGGGATTTTCTTTGAGATTAACAATCTAAACAATAATATATACTTGACACAAAACATCCTGTTCTTTATCCTCTGACAGGTAAAAGAGAAAAACTTTTCTTACTGATCCATCTCTTGTTGTTTCAATAGACACACCTCATAATCTGAGTACCATGATGTACTAGTTCCTTTCCTTGCGACTCTCCTGGCGTTACGCCTAGTGGAGCCACCATTTAATTCCACGGTTCTCACTTTTGGCAAGGGGTGACTAGCATGTCGTAAGTCACGATGCTCAATTCTCAAAGTTTCTTTTGCCGTATGGAGAATAACTAGGCAAATTTCTAGTGGAAGCTTATTTTTCTTTAGGAAACTTACTAGTAAAATGTACTTTGAGCAAAACATTTCTTCCTCTCTTGTAATTCTGCACGTAAAAGATAATAAAATAATCCCTATTAGCGAAATAATAGAAGTAAATACTAATAAAATTAAAAATGAACCTAATAAACCTAAACATGCTAATTTAGAGTCGTCAGCTTGACTACTTTCGTGTTTATGCATTATTCAACATATTAACCAATTGCACTTGTGCAATTTAGTTAATGATGTCTCCTCTCAGGTAGATTTTGCATCTTTGGCCATTAACTCTGAATACCTTCCCCTTGGTACTTTGTAAATCAAGTGCCCCAAAAGGGAACACTTTCATAATCGTGTAAGGTCCGCTCCATTTAGATTTGAGCTTCCCAGGGAAGAGTTTAAATCTAGAGTTAAAAAGAAGAACACGCTGACCCTCTTTAAAATCTTTTCTAATAATATGGGCATCATGTCTTTTTTTTGTCTTTTCCTTGTAGAGTCTTGAGCTTTCGAATGCAAGATCTCGAATTTCTTCTAACTCATAGAGTTGGAGAATTCTTCGTTCTCCTGCCTTTTTGTAATCGTAATTAAGGGTCTTAATGGCCCAGAATGCACGATGCTCAAGTTCCACAGGAAGATGGCATGCCTTGCCATAAACTATCCTGTAAGGCCATAAGGCATCATCGAGCTTATTTGACCAATCTTTCCTCGCTGATCCAACCATTTTTTCAAAAATCTTTTTGAGCTCTCGATTCGAAAGCTCCACCTGTCTGCTTGTTTGGGGATGATAAGGTGTTGCCACCTTATAAGTTACCCCATATCTTTTAAGTAGGACTTCAAATGGTTTATTGCAGAAATGTGATCCACCATCATTGATTATTGCTCGTGGTACTCTAAATCTCGAGAAGAGTTTTTTTTAGAAATAGGATAACAACTCTAGCGTCATTTGTAGGTGATGCCAAAGCTTCTACCCACTTTGAAATGTAATCAACTCCAACCAAGATGTATTTGTTGCCATTCGATGTGGGAAAAGGTCCCATAAAGTTCAACCCCCACACATCAAAGAGCTCAACCTCTAAAATACCAGATAATGGCATCTCATTTCTTTTAGATATGTTACCCGTTCTCTGGCAGCGATCATATTATTTCACATAGGTACATGCATCTCTACACTCAGGCAAATAGAATCTGCACTCAAATACCCTTGCTGCAGCTCTTGTTGCTCCATAATGACCTGAGTAAGTAGTGTTGTGACATTGCTCTAAAATATTAGCTATTTCCCACTCAACAATGCACCGTCGAAGCACCCCATCACTACATCTCTTAAAGAGATATGGATCATCCCAAATAAACAATTTAGCATCCCTTAGGAATTTCTTCCTTTGAGGATAACTTAGGCCTGCTAGAATAATTTTTCCAACTAAAAAGTTGGCAAAATCTGCATACCAGGGGGCTTCCACTCTACTTATTGTCATCAGAGTTTCATCAAGAAACTCTTCCAGTATCTTACCATTTTTCTCCATCCTGTCGCTTTTCTCTAACCGAGAGAGATGATCTGCGACAACATTTTCAGCTCCTTTCTTATCCTTGATTGATAAATCAAATTCTTGAAGTAACAAAATCCAGCACATCAAGCGAGGTTTAGCATCTTGCTTTGAGAATAAATACTTCAAAGCAGCATGGTCAGTATAGAATATAACTTTTGAACCAAGTAAGTATGCTCTGAATTTGTCATAAGCGTGGATGACCGCAAGTAACTCTTTCTCTGTGGTTGTATAATTGAGTTGTGCTCCTACCAATACTCTACTAGAATAGTAGATGATATGTAACTTTCCCTCTTTCTTCTGTCCAAGAACACAACCTAAAGCTAAGTCACTTGCGTCACACATTAGCTCAAATGGAAGTTTCCAATCTGGCGATGAGATAACCAGAGCTGTTACTAAAGCTCTCCTTAAGGCCTCAAATGCCTTCCAATAATGCTCGTCAAAATTGAAGGACACGTCCTTCACTAACAAGTTTGTGAGAGGCTTGGCAATTAGAGAGAAGTTGATGTGAGGCCATCCAACAACGAGCAAGGAGCAATGCAAGTACCAGTTGGGCCAATTACAAGAGCAAGAGCCAAGAAGCTTCAATCTGAACTCAATGGATTTATTCAAAGCTTTTGGACTCAAGTTGATGCAAACAAGCTCAAGGAGGACGTGTGCATGGCCCATGCAAAGCCCATGCACGTTTTGCAAGCTGATTTGGAAGAGACGTCCACTCTTAAAAAGTAGGGATGCTCATTCAGCCTTGTTTAGGAAGTCTACTTCAAGGAGGCTTCTACCTTATTTAGTCTTTCATTCTATTTAGGAGTTTTAGTTCAATAAGAGGTCAGAATCCCTTTGCTTTAGGAGCAAGTAATTCGACCAGAAGTAGGAGTTCTATTCCAGCCGCATGTTTGGCTTGTTTAGGAGAGTTTTGCTTAGGAAATTTGTGGGAACCCTAATCCTATATATAGGGTCATATGTCTCTTATTTTATTCAGACCATTATTGATATTTATATACTTAGCATTCAGCTATGATGAGAGAGTTGATACTCTTGTGTGTTCTTGCTTGAGCTTGTGTGTCGCTTAGCATAGAACTTTATTTTCACTTATCAAACGGTTTGTCCATCCCCGTTTGTGGCGTGATTCGACTTTTAGGTCGTGGTTCATAGGATTCTTGCTGAGGGTTAGGTTCTTTTCGTGCCTAGTTCTTGCGGAGTTTGATTGAGTTGTGATCTGATTTCCACCCTAAAGTAGAATAGGTCCGTTTATTGAATCTTTCCGCTGAGATTCATATCATTTGGTATCAGAGCTTTGCTTGTTACTTTAGGTTTCTATCCGTGTGATCATGATTGTCTTTGTTTCATTTTTGTGCTTGCTGATCTGTGGAAGTTCTTGCTGTCCGAGAGGAAGGAGAGAAAAGAAACGAGAGAGCAAAAACAGAAAAGAAAAGAAAAGAAAAGAAAAGAAAAGAAAAGAAAAGAAAAGAAAAGA
>SOPF01026724.1:0-20098 GCA_012979155.1 Hypericum perforatum | reverse complement strand
GAAAAGAAAAGAAAAGAAAAGAAAAGAAAAGAAAAGAAAAGAAAAGAGGAAAGAAAAAGGGAGAGAACTTGCGGACGAAGCAACCTGTTTAGGCGAGCACCTAATTAGTTCGGCCAGAACTAAAAGGGAAGCGCAAGACTTGGAGAATAAGCACGCACAACTCAGGAAAGCAAGCCTAAACCGGAAGGAAAAGAAAAGAGGAAAGGAAGGTTTGAAGAGGAAAAAGGGCGCGCACCTAAATTGGAAGCACAAGCAAGACCAAACAGGCGTACGCACTAAAGAGGAAACGCATTAAAGAGGAAGTTTGCTAGCTGAATAAAAAGGCAAGCGAACTAAAGAGGAAGTTTGCACGCTGAACAAAAAGGCGAGCAAGACTAAAGAGGAAAAAGCAAGAAAAGAAAGGAACAAGCAAGACTAAAGAGGAACTTTACATTCTGTTTGGTTTGTGAAACGTGTAGTTCAAGCAAGGCTGCCCTAGCTTTAGTAAGAACATAACAAGTATCACGAGAGGAAAAAGGCAAGAGTGTGTGAGTACCTTAGAGAGAAAAGCCAAAATTTGAGTGCAAACACGAGTGAACTTGAGTGAATTTGCATTGAGAGCAAACACGTAAGGGAGTGCACTTGAGAGGCCATATTTTTTTGACTAACTAATTTTCTTTCTTGCAGCACTATGTCTCAAGGAAACGAAGAAGATAGACAATGTACCTTGGCTGATGTGGACCTTAAAGTCTATACGGAGGCATTGATAGGGAGGTTTCAGCGTGTCATGCGAGAGGAACTTGGACCATTGCAAGTACGTTTGGAGGCAGTGGAGGGTTCACGCACTACGCAACCACCAAGGAGAGGAGTGCAAGCACCTCAGAGGTTGGCACCTCGGGAAGATACGCTTGAAGAAGAAGTCCATGCACCTAGGAGGAGGGCTCCTCTAGGAGGCTCAAGTGGAGAAGAATCTGATCGTGAAGAGGATGCAAGATCCGTAAGGAACTATAGGAGGCCGAGAGTTGAGCATCATCCAAGAGAAGCTAGAGAAGCAAGACCAAGGAGAGAAGATAACATGGGAAGTATCAAACTCAAGATACCTACCTTTGCTGTTCGTGCTGATCCGGAAGCTTACTTAGAGTGGGAAAAGAAGATTGAGTTCGTATTTGAATGCTATGAACACTCCGAAGCAAGAAAGGTAAAACTTGCCATAACCGAGTTTACTGATTATGCTATAACTTGGTGGGATCAACTTGTGACGAGCAGGAGGCGCAATAGAGAGCAACCTATAGCCACTTGGGAGGAGATGAAGGTCGTGATGAGAAAAAGATTTGTTCCAAGTCACTACTATAGAGAGCTTTACAAGAAGTTGCAAGGCATGAGGCAAGGAAGTATGAGTGTGGAGGAGTATTACAAACAGATGGAGATGGCCATGATACGAGCTGATATAGAGGAAGATAGAGAAGTCACAATGGCAAGGTTCTTGAATGGACTCAATCCTGATATTCAAGACAAAGTTGAGTTGCAACATTATGTGGAGTTGGAGGAACTAGTGCATATGGCAACAAAGGTTGAAAGACAACTCAAGAGAGGAGGAAGAGAAGCAAGAGCTACATCTGGTTCTACTTGGAAGTCAAGTTATCCAAAGAAGTTTGACAAACCACAAGCACCCAAAGTAGAGCAAAGAGGTGAGGGTTCACAAGTCAATACTCAAAAGAAGGTGGAAGTAACTCCAACCAGAAACCGAGACATCAAATGCTTCAAGTGTCAAGGAAGAGGACATATTTCAAGTCAATGTCCTAACAAGCAAGCAATGGTGATTAGAGAAAGTGGAGAGATTGAAATTGAAGAGGAAGATTCGGAGCATGAGAGCTTGCCTTCATTAGAGGATGTATCCGAGGAGGAGTATGTAGCTACTGAAAAACTTACTCTTGTAAGTAGGAGAGCATTGAGCACCCAAGTGAAAGAAGAAGCTGATGTTGCTCAAAGAGAGAATATCTTTCATACAAGGTGTTATGTGCAAGACAAGGTGTGTAGTGTCATTATAGATGGAGGAAGTTGTGCAAACGTTGCAAGCACTACCATGGTGGAGAAGTTAGGGCTACTTACTGAAAAGTACCCTAAACCCTACAAACTACAATGGCTGAATGATAGTGGAGAAGTACGAGTGATGAAGCAAGTTTTGGTGACATTCCGCATTGGCAATTACGAAGATGAAGTAAAGTGTGACGTGGTACCAATGCAAGCTGGTCATCTTTTGCTCGGGAGGCCGTGGCAGTTTGATAGGAAAGTACATCACAATGGCTACACCAACAAGTACACTTTTATGCTCAAGAAGAGAGTGATCACGTTGGCACCTTTATCACCATCACAAGTTTGTGAGGATCAAAAGATATTGCAACTAGAGAGTGATGAGAAAAGAGAGCATGACAAGAAAAAGAAAGATGAGAGGAGAGAAGAAGCCGAAAAATAGAAATCAAAAACGGCCAAAAGAGAGAAAACAAAAGAGAGATCAAAAGAAGCCGGAAAAACAGAAGTAAGAACGGCCATTGAGAGAAAATCCGAGGAGTGGAAAAGAAGTTACTATGTGAGAGCAAGTGAGCTTAAACAAGCATGTTTTGAAAAGAAGTCTATGATCTTACTACGGTATAGGGAGACACTTTTAGTTACTAACGAGCTTGATTCACAATTGCCAAGCATGGTTAAATCTCTTTTGCAGGATTATGAGGATGTTTTCCCCGAGGAGTTACCATCAGGTTTGCCACCAATAAGAGGAATTGAACATCAAATTGATTTTGTCCCGGGAGCAACCATTCCAAACCGTCCAGCTTATAGGAGCAACCCGGAGGAGACAAAAGAACTTGATAAACAAGTAAACGAGCTTTTGGAGAAAGGGTACGTGAGAGAAAGCATGAGTCCATATGCTGTTCCTGTCCTACTCGTGCCAAAGAAGGATGGATCATGGAGAATGTGTGTTGATTGCCGAGCCGTCAACAACATCACGGTAAAATATCGTCACCCTATCCCTCGTTTAGATGACATGCTAGATGAGTTGCATGGTTCTTGCATGTTTTCAAAGATTGATTTGAAGAGCGGTTATCATCAAATTCGCATGAAAGAAGGTGATGAGTGGAAAACAGCATTTAAAACAAAGTATGGTTTGTATGAATGGATGGTTATGCCTTTTGGTTTATCTAATGCACCTAGCACATTCATGCGCCTTATGAATCATGTTTTACGTCCATTCATTGGCAAGTTTGTGGTTGTTTACTTTGATGATATACTCATTTATAGCAAGAGCATTAAAGAGCATGTTGATCATTTGAAGTGTGTTTTAGATGCATTACGTGGGGATCAGTTGTATGCTAACCTAAAGAAGTGCACCTTTTGCACGGATAAGCTCGTATTCTTGGGTTTTGTTGTTAGTGCTAAGGGAATACAGGTTGATGAGGAAAAGATAAAAGCAATACAAGAGTGGCCAAGTCCCAAGAATGTTGCAAATGTTCGAAGTTTCCCCGGACTTGCTAGCTTTTACCGAAGGTTTGTGAAAGATTTTAGCACTATAGCCGCACCCCTCACTGAGGTGATCAAGAAAAGCGTTGGATTTAGTTGGGAAGAAGCTCAAGAAAAGGCATTTCAAATGCTAAAAGGGAAGTTGACTAACGCACCTTTACTAGCTTTACCTGATTTTTCTAAAACGTTTGAAGTTGAGTGTGATGCATCCGGTGTAGGAATTGGAGCTGTACTCATGCAAGAGGGACGTCCAATTGCTTACTTCAGTGAGAAGTTAAGTGGCGCCACCCTAAACTATCCAACTTATGACAAGGAGCTATATGCACTGATTAGGACGTTGGAGACGTGGCAACACTACTTGTGGCCCAAGGAGTTCGTGATTCACACTGATCATGAATCATTGAAGCACTTGAAGGGGCAACAAAAACTGAATAAGAGGCATGCACGATGGGTGGAGTTCATAGAGACATTTCCTTATGTCATTCGTTACAAGAAAGGTAAGGAAAATGTAGTGGCTGATGCACTATCGCGAAGGTATGCCTTGATCTCAACTCTTGATGCTAAACTGATTGGTTTTGAACATATTAAAGAGTTGTATGTTGATGACACTGATTTTGGTGATCTATTCCAAGCTACGGAGAAAGGTGCAAGTGGCAAGTTCTTTCGGAATGAAGGTTACCTATTTTGTGTAAACAAACTTTGTGTGCCTAATTACTCTATGCGAGAGTTACTTATTCAGGAGGCACATGGAGGAGGATTGATGGGGCACTTTGGAATTGCAAAGACTTTGGCAATGCTACAAGATCACTTTTATTGGCCACACATGAAGAGAGATGTTGAAAGAGTTTGTAGACGTTGCATCACTTGCAAGCAGGCCAAGTCAAAGGTAAAACCCCACGGTTTGTACTTCTCTACCTATACCTAGTGAGCCTTGGATTGATATCTCTATGGATTTTGTGTTAGGATTGCCTAGAACTAAACGTGGAAGAGATTCCATCTTTGTGGTGGTAGATAGGTTTTCTAAGATGGCACATTTCATTCCATGCCATAAAACTGATGATGCTTCTAATGTTGCTGATTTGTTCTTTAGAGAGGTTGTTAGGTTGCATGGCATGCCTAGGACAATCATTTCTGATAGAGATGCAAAGTTCTTGAGTTATTTTTGGAAGACCTTGTGGTGCAAGTTAGGTACTAAGTTGTTATTCTCTACTACTTGTCATCCACAAACTAATGGTCAAACTGAAGTTGTGAATAGAACATTGTCTACTCTCTTAAGAGCACTCATTAAGCATAATATAAAGACTTGGGAAGATAGTTTGCCACATGTTGAGTTTGCTTACAATAGATCAGTTCATTCTGCTACTCAATACTCACCTTTTGAACTTGTTTATGGTTTTAATCCTTTAACTCCATTGGATTTATCACCTTTACCTTCGAGTGAGCATGTTAACTTTGATGGCAAGAAGAAAGCAGAATTTGTCAAGCAACTACATGAGAAGGCACGGCTGAATATTGAGAAACGGACGGAGCATTATGCAAGGCAAGCCAACAAGGGGCGACACAAAGTTGTATTTGAGCCTGGTGATTGGGTTTGGTTGCATATGCGCAAGGAGCGCTTTCCCTTGCAACGTCGTTCCAAGTTGCTACCCCGTGGAGATGGTCCTTTTCAAGTTCTTGAACGCATTAATGATAATGCTTACAAACTTGACCTGTCAGGTGAGTATAATGTTAGTGCATCCTTCAACGTTGCTGACTTAAGTCCTTTTAATGCAGGTGAAGATTTGAGGGCAAATCCTTTTCAAGAGAGGGGGAATGATGTAAGGCCATCCAACAACGAGCAAGGAGCAATGCAAGTACCAGTTGGGCCGATTACAAGAGCAAGAGCCAAGAAGCTTCAATCTGAACTCAATGGATTTATTCAAAGCTTTTGGACTCAAGTTGATGCAAACAAGCTCAAGGAGGACGTGTGCATGGCCCATGCAAAGCCCATGCACGTTTTGCAAGCTGATTTGGAAGAGACATCCACTCCTAAAAAGTAGGGATGCTCATTCAGCCTTGTTTAGGAAGTCTACTTCAAGGAGGCTTCTACCTTATTTAGTCTTTCATTCTATTTAGGAGTTTTAGTTCAATAAGAGGTTAGAATCCCTTTGCTTTAGGAGCAAGTAATTCGACCAGAAGTAGGAGTTCTATTCCAGCCGCACGTTTGGCTTGTTTAGGAGAGTTTTGCTTAGGAAATTCGTGGGAACCCTAATCCTATATATAGGGTCATATGTCTCATATTTTATTCAGACCATTATTGATATTTATATACTTAGCATTCAGCTATGATGAGAGAGTTGATACTCTTGTGTGTTCTTGCTTGAGCTTGTGTGTTGCTTAGCATAGAACTTTATTTTCACTTATCAAATGGTTTGTCCATCCCCGTTTGTGGCGTGATTTGACTTTTAGGTCGTGGTTCATAGGATTCTTGCTGAGGGTTAGGTTCTTTTCGTGCCTAGTTCTTGCGGAGTTTGATTGAGTTGTGATCTGATTTCCACCCTAAAGTAGCATAGGTCCGTTTATTAAATCTTTCCGCTGAGATTCATATCAGAAGTTCTTGATAAATCTTCTATAAAAGCCTACATGACCCAGAAAGGCTCTAATTCCTTTAACTGCGGTTGGTGCAATCATCTTCTCTATCACGTCCGTCTTAGCTCTATCGACTTCCATTCCAACTTTAGAAATCTTATGCCCAAGAACTATTCCTTTGTCTACCATAAAATGGCACTTTTCCCAGTTGAGCACAAGATTCTTTTCCTCACATCTTTCCAGTACCTTATCAAGATTTTTCAGACAATGATCAAATGAATTTCCAAATACAGAGAAGTCATCCATAAAAATTTCCATAATCTTCTCGTTCATCTCCCAAAAGATGGACTCCATACAACGTTGGAATGTTGCTGGTGCACAACTTAATCCAAAAGGCATTCTGCGATAAGCAAAAATACCAAAGGGACAGGTAAAAGATGTCTTCTCCTGATCTCTGGGGTATATTGCTATTTGATTGTACCCTGAGTATCCATCCAAAAAGCAATAGTAAGAATACCCTACTATCCTTTCCAACATTTGATCAATAAATGGCAAATGGAAGTGATCCTTCCGTGTGGCATCATTCAATTTTCTATAGTCAATACACACCCTCCAACTGGTCACAGTACGTGTTGGAATAAGTTCCCCCTCTTCACTGATTACTACTATCATTCCCCCTTTCTTTGGGACACAATCGATTGGACTCACCCACTCACTATCCGAAATTGGATAGATAATTCCAGCTTCTAGAAGCTTGATCACCTCCTTCTTCACAACCTCCTTCATGTTTGGATTAAGTCGCCTTTGTTGGTCTACCCTCGGCTTTGCTCCATCCTCTGTGTGAATATGATGCATCACAATTTCTGGCTTATCCCCTTGATATCAGAGATTTGCTAAGCAATTGCCTTAATCCTTTTGTTCACAATTGCGAGCACTTTGTCCTCTTCATCCTTGGAGAGCTTGTTCGAGATTATAATTGGTAACCTCCCTCCATCTATTAAGAATGCATACCTTAGATGCGAGGGTAGTTCTTTCAACTCCAAGGATGGAGCTTTCACAATTGAGGGTGGAGTTCTGTACTTCAAATGAAACTCCAGTTCCTTAAGTAGACCGTCCTTATCCATTTCCTCCTTCACTTTTTCCACATATTCTTCTTCTTCTTATTGTTCTTCTTCTGCATCCTCTATCTTAGAAATGTTTTCCTTACAAAATTCCAGGATACAATCTTCCACAACATCAATCTTCATGCACATCCTTTCATCAAGAGGATGGCGCAAAACACTATTCATTTTAAACTCAACTTTCTCCTCTCCTATTTGGAGAACTAATTTACCGTTATGAACATCAACCAACGCATGTGTAGTGTTAAGGAAAGGTCTGCCAAAAACTAGTGGACAATTCTTGTCCTCAGAAAAATCCAGAACCACAAAGTCAACTGGAAAGATGAACTATCTTTACCAGGACATCCTTAACCACACCAAATGGTTTCTTTATTGTTTGGTCTGCCAACTGGAGTAGCATAGAAGTTGGCTTTACATCACACAATCCTAGTTTTCGAAATATCGATAAAGGCATCAAGTTGATACTTGCGCCTAGATCACATAAACATTTTGAAAACTCAGTGTCACCAATAAAACCAGGAATCATAAAACTCCCAGGATCTTGAAGCTTAGTGGGAAGGTTTGTTGAAATTAGAGAACTACAATCAACTGTAAGGGCGACTGTCTCTTTATCTTCCCACTTTCTCTTCTTCGTCACGAGTTCCTTTAGAAATTTAGTATAGTGTGGAACTTGATCTAGCATATCAAGAAAAGAGACACTAATCTGTACATCCTTCATTTTCTCCATAAAATGGAGAAATTTCTCATCCATTCCCGTCTTTCTCTTTACCCTCTGAGGATAAGGTAGAATGAGAATTATTAGCGGTGGTGGTACGTAAACTTCTTCTTCCTCTACAACTTCCTTTTGTGAAGTTTTCTCATGTGGCTCATTTTCAACTTTCTCTTCCACAACATGTTCAACCTTATCTTGGTCAGAGTCTACTACTTCACTTTCCTTAGCCTTCTCATTCACTGTTTAAGAAGCTAATTCTTTACCGCTTCTTAAAGCAATAGCATTAACGTGACCTCAAGGATTTTCTTCGGTAGAACTAGGGAGTGATCCTGAAGCTCTTTGGGTATTTGCCTTTGCAATTTCCCCAAGTTGTATTTCCATGTTGCGCATGGCAGTTGACTGCCCCCTAAGGAATTGTTCCAAATTATTTTGCCTTGCTTCTTGACTTGCTAAGGCTTTCAGTATTTCGCTTTGGTTAGTTGATGATTCTCCAGTTTGCTTGATGAATTTCTCTACCTTATCAAATCTTTCCTCTAGGGTCCCCCATTCTTTCTCCCAAAAACCCATGTGGTTGAAAACCAGGTGGCGGTCCTTATTGTGGTGCACGTAATGGTAGTCCTTTATCAGGAACAATTGCCATGCTATCATCATTGCTTCTGTCTTTTCATGAGAAGTTAGGATGATTCCTCCATCCAGGATTATATGTTGAAGAATATGGATTGTTCCCCATTCGGTTTCTTCCTTTTCCTTGACCACTAACAAAATTGATTGGCTTAGTTTGTTGGTTTATCATGGCACATTGACTCATCTCATGGCCAATGTTGCCACACGCTTCACAATTTTGTTGAATAGCGACAGCATCAACTTTGTTTAAGGTCAAATCACACAACTATTTTGCCATTAAATCTAACTGAGCTTGAAATGATGAGGAAGCATCAAGTTCAATCATTCCTCTCTTCTCGCTTCTCTCAGTTAATTCTCTCAGCTCTTTCATTGGTTGCTTTCTTCTTTCATTTGCTACTATCCTGTTTGTTGCTGCCAATTCTTTCAAAATATTGAAGGCTTCATCTCTTTCCTTCCTCAGAAAATTTCCATTGGAGGCAGCATGAACATTTCCCATTGTTGTAGGTAAAAGGCTGAAATAAAAAGTTTTGAGCAAAGATTCCTTTGTTAAACCATGATGACGGCAACTCCTTTGTAACTCCTTAAATCTTTCCCAAGTTTCACTCAAAGAATCACCTTCAAATTATTCAAAGTTAGTGATCTCTTTGACGAGGTAGCTTGTCTTTGAATATGGAAAGTATTTATCCAGAAAAGCATTGGCAAGTTCCTCCCAAGTTGTTATTGGAGAACCTTTTAGTTGCTTGTACCATAGTTTAGCCTTGTCCCTAAGCGTGTATGGAAACATTCGTATCTTAACAATATCATCAGATACTCCCTGATACTTGAAGTTATCAGCTAATTCCATGAAGTTTCCAAGATGGTCATTTGCATCCTCATTAGGTAGTCTATAGACCTGACTCGATGCTTCAAGCATATAAATCACTGCTGGCTTGATTTCAAAGTGATTAGCTTCAATAGCTGGCTGCTGGATTCCAGTTTTTGCTCCTTCATAAGTCGGTCTTCCATGGTCCATTAAAGATCTTCTAGGAGCTTGAACTTCAGCTCCTTGTCCTTCTTGTCTCTGATCCATCCTTGATTTATCTCTTTTCACTTTGTGCAATGACCTTTCTACTCGAGTAATGTCTTCTTAACAAAATGAAGAGTACAAGAGAAGAAAGCTTTACAAGGTGATCCTCAGCTTTCTTCCTCACGTTCTTCGCAAAAAGGATGGCCAAAATTCGTGCTGCACACTCTCTCTCTCACTTACTTGTCCCTTCTACACTAATGCACTTAATTAACATAAAACAAAAGTCAAAAGTCAAAACAAATATAAACTAACATAATATCCTAACTACTATCCACCACTCCTCCACAATGGTCTGCCAAGCTCACAAGAAGCCCAAAATTCCCGAGTGCATGGCCCCTCCAGTGTTTTCCACTCAAAGAGGCAAGTGGCAGCTCTGTCACTGTCTGGTCTGGCATGCGCCAACTGTGCCTGGCATGCGCCAGATATTCAAGTGCTTGGTCATTCTCGTCTGGTCATTCTTGCTCATGGTTGTTTGCTTCTGGTTCATTTCTGGCGTGCGCTAACTTCCTCTAGCGTGCGCCAGATCCTCAGCTTTGCTCTTCTCTCTTTTGCATCTTTTCTCTTGTCCATGCATTTGCTCGTCTAGCTCGATCGTTATCCATTTCCTCGAATTAGCTCCTACAAACCATAAAACGTAATGAGAAACAAAATGTACAACTAAAAACATGAAATAAAGAAAACTAAGACAAAGATAACAAAAACTAAAATACAACAACCTAAAATACTAAGAACAAACTATAAAATGGACATAAGTAATGAGTGTTTTAAGCACTCATCATACACCACCCCTAGACCAGTCCGAAGCTCTGGCACACGCCAACAACACCTGGCATGCTAAAACTTCACAGACTAACAAACCTGGCATACACCAGCTCAGCAGCAGAGTTGCAGTAGTTTACAAATAAGAGTAAGTAAGGTTGTTGATCCACAGAGATTGAGTTGTTAGGCTTACTCTAAGGTTTACTTGTGATTATGAAGTTTGTAGTTGAACACTTGTGATCTAAACTCTAAAGATTGGAAATAAAGATCATAACAACTAACATAAGCAAAGTTTGTTTATAAAATAGAATACTAATAATTTATAAGGTAATATGTGCAAGGTGCTTAAACCAACAACATAACCATAAGATAAAGAGGGTTCTGAGTGTGTGTGATGTGATCCAAGTGAATCGAAGGCAATCTCAACCACACTTTCGTCTAAATTGCTACTTAACCTAGCTTAGAAGATCAGATATGTTCTTTCAACCCCACCAACCAACTAACCTAAGGTAAGCATTAACTATAAGCTCCACTCCAAGGACAATCAGTAGGTTACTAAAGAGATTTCTCTCCTAGCAAGAGTACTAATCATCGAATCAACCTATCCATCAATTCTATCTCCTTTCGGTCTCAAGTTTTGACTAGCTACTAAGGCTTGGTGATCTAAGAAATAGGATCAAGCACGTTGATAAGAACACATACAAGAATATACACAACTCTTATCAAGGGTTACATTAAAGGTAACAAGGCACCAAACTCATACAACTACTCAAACATATTTATATTCAACATAATAAACATAAACATAGAAAAAAGAGAGAAAGGAATTGAAACTTATCAAGATTCAAAGCTCCACTCTTCAAGTCCACGTTCTTCTAAGTAAAAGTAAATATTTACATCTAGTTTTGTGGACACAATCTCACTTTTGTCACAATTGTGCCACACTTTGGTTTTTAAGGCAAAAACTACCTAACATACTAACTAACTAAAGAAATAGTAAACAAAATATCTAATCTAACTTATCTAATAACTTATCCAACCTAAAAATATCCTAAAATTGCCTGCCAAACTTATCCCCTTGCCTTCACAAAGTTTAAGCTGCCATTGTCACTTCACAATTTTGTTTGTCCAATACTCAGCTTTATTTTACTTCTGTCCGTCTAGTCTGGCGTGCACCATGTGCACCTGGCGTGCGCCAGCCTTTGCGAATTTTCTTCTCCGAGTGAAAATAGTCGTCTGAGTGATCTGTCATTCAGATAATGGCTACATGGCATGCGCCATAGAGGATTGGCGTGTGCTAGAAGACCATGCATTGCATTCCTTGGCTTCGTGACTTCCCTCTCGTATATGGCTTTGCGTGTGCGCTCGATCATCCTTCACTTCTCCTCGAATAGGCTCCTAAAAAAAGCAAACTTAATGAAAAATGATAAAATCAATATAAAGACAGAATGAAGGAAAACTAACACTAAGACAACTAAAATACAACTAAATTAACCTAAAACACTAAGAATGATATGCTAAAAGGGTACGAATAATGAGTGTTTTTGACACTCATCACACCCCCACACTTGAATCATTGCTTGTCCCCAAGCAAAACTCAAAATGCGGAAAACCAAAACCGAAATTCAAATATAAATAAACAAACACAAAACAAGGTAAAGATATGGCATGAATTGATCTACACTTAACTTTCCTCAACAACATCAGCTCGTATCAAAATGAAATCATAATCTAAGTTAGTTCATCAATCTATAACACAAAGCACAACAAACTAGTAGGCATCTCAACACTCAATTGTTTAAACAAGTGTTAACTCTACATAAAAGATAATAGAAGGGTGACCTCATGATGATGGACAAGTGTTACACTCATATAATCTGTATGGTCAACTTCCTATCACTCACATACATGTCAATATACTCAAAGCATCCTACATCCTACTCAGTATTATCTAAAAGTCACAATGGTTGCTAATGATCGGGGGGTCTTTTCATCAGGTTGTAATGGGGTTTAAGGTTAAGGTGAGGTATAATATATGGATAGTGGCTAAACCACCCAATCCGAGGACATGTCATAAATGTAACCAATCACTCGTCTAATCTAAGCATCCTCACATATATAACAAAAATAAACACACTCCCCAAATATCCCAATATCCTAAGACCAAGAAGCACTAGTATCTCCTAGAAACATACCTTATTGAACTTCACATTCTTTTTTTGCTTCTTTTTCTTTCTTTTTCTTCTTTTTTTTATTATAACATTCACAAACTAAAACAACTATACACTTAGCATGTTCTAGGTAAACATTTGGCTTCTAACATGGTCATAATACAAATCCCAACAAAAATAAATCTAATGAAATCCAAGCTACCAACTAAACCCAATACACAATGAAACCTTTAAGTCCTCGAATCAGATGATCAAAGGTAAGGAAGATGGATAATATATGGTTTGTAGTCGGCTTCCTAATCTAAGATCAAGAAAAGGCTAGGCTCAAATGGTTTAAACAATGGATATAATAGGGATTTTGTCTCTAAAGCTCTAGGCTCAATGTCAAAGAATGCCCCCGTCCTATCACTAACTCCCACGCAACCTAGACTCCGATAAGTACTAGTAGGATACCTCGATCAATTACTAAGTATGCACCTCATGAAAAATATAGAGACGGATGTCACTTCCTTTGGCTTAAATACTCACAAAGTATACTCGTCAACCCTCTAGTCTAGTCTATATATTGAAACCACTAATCTAAACAACAGAGTGTGAGATTTCTTCCCAATTCCTAGGCTTTATGCTCGAATTAAATTCCTAACTAAGAAAATGATAAAATTCCAACACAAGTTGAAATTTTTTGAGGGGGATCAAATTTTTGAAAATTCATACCAATTCTAAACCTAGACAAAACAACCTAACATGCAGACTTACTAAACAAAAGATTCCGATAAGGAACCCTCCCTCACACTTGAATGACACAATGTCCTCAAGGTGTCTAAGATACTAATAAGCACCTAATCTAAAAGAAAAACAAGGGTGAGATAGTTTTATCTCGATGACCTAGTACGTTAAGAAGCATCAAGGAGATCGAACTCTGAAGAGCTCAAAATGGGAACACTTTCGTAGCAAGTCACCAAAGATATGAAAAACCAATCTCCAAACAAACACATACAAATAAACATACAGCAGAATAACTCACTAATGACTTGTTATGTAGACTACCTTCTTGTGACCTTTTCAGCTTTAAGCCTAATAGGATCACCGTACAGTAGCATAATACAATCATTAAATGAGTTACAAACACATAAAACTCAAAAATAGAGTCAAAATACAAGAAAATAAACAAACCAACAAAACAAATAAAGAAAAATACAAAAGTAATGAAATAAGAGCTCCCTGTCAATGATCAGAAGCTAGAGGAGGTGGTGGTGGGAAAATGAAACCGTTGCCAAAGTTCTTCGCCCAGGTGCACATCCATTCAGCGTGCGCTCGCTGTTGCTCTTAGTGCTCCCTCTGGAATGCCATGTGAGCTCTCTGATCGACATAAAATGCCCTCTACTCCTCTCTCTGAGCTCTTAGCTCGGCCTCCATACGAGCATTATAGTCATGTTGGCGATCCCATCCAGTTGTGTTACTAACTGCGTAGTCCTCAGTTGCACACCATAGCTATGAAGCTGCTCTCCGTAACCATGTAGTTATACCTGCATCGCAGCCAACTGGTCACGTAAAAAGTCCATATCTACCTGCGAGTCAGGCACCTGATAACTTGGCCCTGCATAGTCATGCTGAGCCTGGTACTAATGGCTTGGGCCTGCCTGCTCCTGCTGCTCCTCTCTCTGTCCTAGCACTCTACTTGGTGCCCTAAGGCGTAACTGTACTGCCTGCCTCTCCTCCCAAGGCTTGTACTTGATGATTTCTTCTCCATCGATCATCGTCTTCTTGATCAGCTTGCTCATGTGGAGCTTTTCGATGCCGAGTGGCACTGGCTCTAGTATCATCCCATGAAAATCTGCAAACTGCCTCAAAAAATGGTGACGTGCAATGCGAGAAATAATATGACCTAAGTATAGATACCTAGGTTCCCTATCACTAATAGATCTAGCAAAGCAATCGATGATCATGGTGAAGATGCTAAAAGGAATATCATGGCAAAGGCAATCTATAGTATAGAGCTGAGATCGGAAGACTTTAGACTCTTCCCATTGACCACTAATGGTCAGAGTCATAAAGCGATGGAGGATGCCTAGATATGGTTCTCTAATTAGCGCATTAGGCACCCTCCCCGACTCATATCGCTTAAACCCTATAATCTCATGCCATGCCCGATGGGCCTGACTAGTAGGAGAAAAGTCTAAAGTACCTAGTCCAGCCTTAAGGCTGAAAAGGTTGTTGAACTCAACCTCATCCATGCTAAAATTGGTATCAAATACACGTGTAGTAAAAGATCATCTGTTAGCCTCAACCTACAATGTGCAATAGAACTCTAACACTAATTCTTGCCTAGCCATAATCTCTCTGTTCTCGAAGTATCTCTATCCTAATTTCCTAAACGTAGACCTCAGCTGTCTATCTACCCCTAGTTTCTTCATATCATTCCAATCAATCATAAAATGACTAAGGGCACTGAGGCAATAGAATCTTTGATACCTCTCTCCCTCCCAATCATGAAAGATTGCAAAGAGAGCATTGTAGCATCCATGGATGTCTGGTGGTGGCGATCCAGGTGGAGAAGGTGAAGGGTTTCTTGCTCGCTTCCTTCTGTCTCCACGTGGAATCCGGCTAGATCCTACAGCATCTGCCATTGCAAACTTCATTTCGAACCTTGGAAAGTGTGGGTAAAAATATTGGGAGTGTTGGGCTTGTGGATTTTGGAAGTTTCAGAAGGCGGGAATTTTTGGAATTTGAAACTTTGTGAAGAAACTGATCTACTCGGGAGTTTTATAGCCAATTCTGTCCAAATTTGGCGGCGCCAAGTCCATTGGCGTACGCTACCTTCCTCCTTTCTGCTATATCTGGCGTACACCAGTCTCATTGGCATGCGCCAGGTTTCTTAAACACGAAAGACATGGTGTACGCCATATACGTTATTGCGCGCCATATCTGTACACTACTCAAAAACTATACACTTAGACTAAAAATACTCAAACTAATATATCTAAAATAAAAAACAAACATGTTAATCTAATTTTTTTGGCTTTTATGTACACTGCATTCTTGTAAAGCTTGAAAACCAGACACCCCATCTGCATGGGTCAAAGGTGCAACTTGGACGTTCGCAATTCACACAACTCACGAATGGCATACCATGACGAACTACCTCTTCGTGCAACCTTTCTAGCTTTAAGCGTAATAGGATTGCAACGTAGTAGAACGGTACGCTCATTTTGTGAGTTAGTGCTATTATTGCTACAGTCTCCATCATGCTCTAATTTTTTGCACCCTGGACACAAAAGGGTGAATACATGCAATTCTTCGTCGTCGTGCAATTCTTGCAACTGTATTTCTGATTTCTTCATGTCTCTCAATTCTCAAGGTCTTGTGCTCGACGAAGAATGAGGAGACAAATGTCAATTGGGATCTTCCTAGACACTAAGATACTAACTAAACAAAGATATTTAACGCAAAACATCATGTTCTTTATTCTCTGCAGGTAAAAGAGCCTTACTTTGTTTCAAACGTTCACGCATTGGATGGCACATAAATCGATTATACCTCCACATCTCAATTAATATCGCCCCCTCTAATATAAATTTCGCATTGTTGGTCATTGACTCGAAAGACTATCCCATCACTATTTTTCAAATCAAGTGCTCCAAAAGGAAACACTTTAATAATTATGTACGGGCCGCTCCACTTGGATTTGAGCTTCCCAGGGAAGAGTCTTAATCGGAAGTTATAGAGAAGAACATGCTACCCCTTCTTAAAATCTTTCTTGATAATGTGGGCATCATGTCTTCTTTTGGTCCTTTTCTTGTAAAGCCTGAAGTTTTCGAATACCAAGACCCGCATTTCATCCAACTCTTCAAGTTGGAGGATTCTGCATTCTCCAGCCTTTTTGTAATCATAATTAAGGGTTTTAATGGCCCAAAATGCACGATGCTCAAGCTCTACTGGGAGATGGCACGCTTTGCCATAAACAAGCTTATACGGCGACATTCCTATAGGTATCCTAAATGCCGTACGATAAGCCTATAAGGCATTGTCGAGCTTGTTCAACTAATCCTTCCTTGCTGTTCTGACCATCTTTTCCAAGATTTTCTTGAGCTCTCGATTTGATAGTTCAACTTGTCCGCTAGTTTGAGGATGATAAGGTGTTGCCACCTTGTGTGTCATCCCATATTTCTTAAGCAGAACTTCAAATTTTCTGTTGCAGAAATATGACCCACCATCGCTGATTATTGCTCGTGGCATTCCAAATCTCGAAAAGAGCTTCTTCAGAAATCGGATATCTACTTTAGCATCATTTATTGGTGACGCTACAGCTTCTACCCACTTTGAAACGTAGTCTACTCCTACCAAGATATTCTTGTTGCCATATGATGTCGGGAAAGGACCCATGAAGTCCAATCCCCAAACGTCAAAAAGCTCAATCTCTAAAATTCCAAATAACGGCATCTCATTCCTCTTTGAGATATTTCCCATTCTTTGGCAGTGGTCACACTGCTCAACATAACTACGTACATCCTTGAAGATGAAAGGCCAATAGAAACCGCATTCAAAAACTCGAGATGCAGTTCTTGAAGCTCCATAATGACCTAAGTAGGGAGTGTTATGGCATTGCTCTAAAATATTTGCTACTTCCCAACTAGCAATACAACGTCGAAGAACCCTATCACTATACCTCTTGAAAAGGTAAGGATTGTCCCAAACATACATCTGAACATCCCATAGAAATTTTTTTCTTTGGGGATAACTCAGATCTGTTGGAATAACACCTCCAACTAAAACATTGGCATAATCTGCATACCAGGGAGCTTCTACTCTATTCATTGTCATTAGAGACTACATTTTCTTGTATAATCCCTTCAATCTCCATCCCGTCACTTTTCTCTAGTCTAGATAGATGATCAGCGACTATATTTTCTGCCCCTTTCTTGTCCTTAATGGACAAGTCAAATTCTTGAAGTAATAAAATCCAGCGCATCAAGCGAGATTTCGCATCTTGCTTTGAGAAAAGATATCTCAAAGCTGTATGGTCAGTGTTAATTATAACTTTCGAACCAAGCAAGTACGGTCTGAATTTATCACATGCGTAGACAACTACAAGCATCTCTTTCTCTGTGGTTGTATAATTGAGTTGAGCTCCTGCCAATACTTTACTAGCATAGTAGATGACATGGAGCTTTCCCTTTTTTTCTGTCCAAGCACACAACCCAAAGCTAGATCACTCGCATCACACATTATTTTGAATGGAAGTTTCCAGCCCGGTGATGAAATCACTAAAGCTGTGATAAGAGCTTTCTTGAGAGCATCAAATGCCTTAAGGCAGTGCTCATCGAAGTTAAAGGACACATCCTTGACCAGTAAATTTGTTAAAGGCTTTGCGATTAGAGAGAAGTTCTTGATGAATCTTTTGTAAAATCCGGCATGACCCAGAAATGCTCTAACTCCTTTAACAGTGGTTGGTGCATCCATTTTCTCTATCGCTTTAGTTTTAGCTCTATCTACTACTATACCAGCTCTAGAAATCTTGTGCCCAAGGACTATTCCTTCATCTACCATAAAATGACACTTTTTCCAATTGAGCACAATGTTCTTTTCCTCACATCTCTTCAATACTTTGTCTAGGTTGTCAAGACAGTGATCAAATGAGTTTCCAAATACAGAGAAGTCATCCATGAAGATTTCCATAATCTTCTCGTGCATCTCCCAAAAGATAGACTCCATACAATGTTGAAACGTTGCTCGGGCACAACATAATCTAAAAGGAATTCTGCGATATGCAAAAATACCAAAGGGACAGGTGAAAGATGTCTTCTTTTGATCTCTGGAGTATATTGCAATTTGGTTGTACCCAGAGTAACCGTCCAAAAAGCAATAATAAAAATACCCCGCTATCCTTTCTAACATTTGATCTATAAATGGGAGTGGAAAGTGATCTTTACATGTAGCGTCATTTAATTTTCGATAATCAATGCACACTCTCCAACTGGTTACAGTTTTTGTCGGAATGAGTTCCCCTACTTCGTTTATCACAACTATCATTCCCCATTTTTTGGTAATGCAATGTATAGGGCTAACCTACTCGCTATCCGAAATAGGATAAATGATTCCGGCTTCAAGGAGTTTAATCACTTCCATCTTTACAACCTCTTTCATGTTAGGATTTAGTCTCTTTTATCGGTCTACTCTTGGCCTCGCTCCATCCTCCATGTGAATATGGTGCATCATAATTTCTGGGCTTATACCCTTGATATCGGATATTTGCCAAGCAATGGCATTAATCCATTTGTTCACAACTATGAACACTTTCTCTTCTTCTTCCTTAGTGAGCTTATTCGATATAATTATCGGTAATCTCCCTCCATCTATTAAGAAAGCATATCTCAGATGCGAGAGTAGCTCTTTCAGTTCTAAGGAAGGAGTCTTTACAATAGATGGTGGAGTTCGATATTTTAAGTGAATTTTGAGCTCCTCAAGTAGATCATTCTTATCAATTCTCTCCTCGACTTCTTCCACAGGATCCTCTGTAACCCTATCTAGATCTTTATCCTCAATCCTATAGATGTTCTCCTTGCAGAACTCGAGGATACACTCATCTACAACATCAATCTTCATGCACATCCCTTCATCAAGCGGATGGCGTATAACACTAGTCATGTTAAACTTAACTTCTTGTCTCCAATTTTAAGTACCAATTTGCCATTATGCACATCCACCAATGCATGTGCAGTGTTGAGGAATGGTCTGCCATAAATTAGTGGACAATTTTCGTCCTCCAAGAAATCCAGAACCACAAAGTCAACTAGAAAGATGAACTTGTCAATCTTAACCAGGACATCCTCAAGCACACTGAATGGTTTTTTAATTGTTTGGTTAGCTAATTGGAGAAGCATAGAAGTTGGTTTAACTTCACACAAACCTAGTTTTTGAAATGTAGACAAAGGCATCAAGTTGATACCTGCATCTAAATCACAAAGACATTTAGGAAACTCGGTTTCACCAATGAAATAGGAAATTGTAAAACTCTATGGATCTTTTAGCTTCATTGGAAGATTTTTCGAGATTAGAGAGCTACAACTAGCCGTAAGTGTAATTGTCTCTCCATCCTCCTATTTCCTCTTCTTGGTGACAAGTTCCATTAGAAATTTGGCATAGTGTGGGACTTGATCTAACATTTCTAGAAAAGAGACACTAATCTGAATGTTCTTCAATTTCTTCATGAATCAGAGAAATTTGTCATCCATCCCAGACTTTCTTTTTACCCTCTGAGGATAAGGTAGAATGGGTACCATCGGTGGTGGTGGTACATAAACTTCTTCCTCCTCCGTAAATTTTTCTTGCGGGTCCTTATCCTTCAGAATTTCTTTCTCCCTATCTTTTTGTAGACTCACCACATCACTCTCCTTAGCTTTCTCTTTGCCTTTTCGAGAAGCTAACTCTTTCCCATTTCTTAGGGTGATTGCATTAACTTGGCCTCAAGGATTTACTTCAGTAGAACTTGGAAGAGAGCCAGATACTCTATGTGTATTTGTCTTTGCAATTTCCCCAAGTTGTACTTCCATGTTATGCATAGCAGTAGCTTGCCCTTTAAGAACCT